>CM045761.1:90287650-90515150 GCA_025200525.1 Camellia lanceoleosa
TTTAAAAATTGAAGAGGCATAGGGTTGGTTGTATGGATGCGAGTAGCGGTAGTAGAAATTATTTTTATACTTCGAATCTCTCGATATCTCATCTTCGCATCTTTTTAATTTAAATGCTGTTAAATGAAATTTTTTAACTTTCTTAAATCCAAAAAAAAAAATAGATAGGGCACCAGTCAGAAAACCGCACCACCAATTATTACATCTATATATACATTGTTTGGTTTATAACTCTGTGGAGTTTTTTGTTTTTAGTGATTTTTTATTTTTAAAAAAATATGAGTCAATTTTTTAATTATTTAAATACATTTTAAAAACAAAATATTTGTAAAAAAATAGTTAAAATTTTTTCGTAAAAGACAACACAAAACAAAAAGTACCATTTTTTTTTTTTTCTGTAGTAGAAATTTTAAATTTTAATGCATCTAAAATTGATGTATCCAAAAATAAATCCATTTTTATTAAACAAAATTCAAACACACTTTTAAAAAACTAAACTAATAAATATTAGTCCTAAAAGACCCAATAGGTCACACAAACATGATAGGAACATTATCTGTCTAATGCACTTTCAATCATAACATTGTGATTTAAATTGGATTGGATTCAGAAGAGACGAAAGAATTTTACATGAAGACAATGTTTTATGTAAGGAAATGTTAGTAATGAGAGGTGCTACATCTTCCAATATAATGCCTCCATTTTGATCTCTAATAGGGTAAAAGAGAATAGGGAGACATAGAAAAATTATTTAATAGGTCAAGTATACCACGTTATATGTTGATGTAGTATGCTATAAAAAGTAGAAAAATAAAATATAAAATATTTTTTTTAGAGTGATATGACTGAGTTTGAGCCTACTATTTTTAAACAATATACCCATCATTTTTTTTTAATTATAAAAAGTCATAAAATGTAAATGTGTGGTTAAAATTAAAAATGTGGTCAAAAATATTATCTTTACGTAATTATTCATTTTGGGTAATTACAAAAAATAATTAAGGCACGCATTATTAGTATTATTTTTACAATGCATATAACATTATTATAAATGATTTCAAACATAATGGAAATAGTAGTTTTTATAAATAGAAAAAATTATTACAAAAAATTAATAGAAAAAATTATACAAAAAGTTAATACCAAGGGTCTTGTTAATATTCGGACTTAAAATCTTATATATTATATATTGCACTTATTTTTATTCTTAAGAAAATAATCTGCTAACTTTGATTTTATTATTTTTCCAAAACTCAAAACCAAACGTAATATGCTCCTAGTTAAAATTCTGTGATTTTTTTTTTAGGTAAGATGATCATTTTCTAAACGCAAGTGATAGATAGTATAACTTACCGGAACTCCAGGGAGGTTATAGGCCACCTGATTAAAATGCTCGACAATCTCTGATCATCAGGCTCATGAAGCCGGGGAACACGGCGGGATTCTCCACAGCAAGATCAAACACTTGTTTGAAGTCTCTCACATTCTTGGTATGCTCAGCATCATAATAGCAAGGGGTTGTTGATATCCTCTTCACCTTCCTTTCTCACTCCTCCGACAGCGCAAAGAACACAACCGCCACCGGCTCCGTGTTTCGCCGACATTCCATTGGCACGCGCCATGGTTGATGACCTGGAAGAATCCCCCAGTTCTTGCAGGCATGAAACTATCTGGGTTACAAGGTTTGGATTGGTGGAAGAGATCGATCGATGAGTATGCATTTGGATTCAGCGATGATGGTGGTTTGGGTCTGTGTTCGGTGGCTTAGATGAAGGCTGAATCTACTGCTACTACCTTCTCTGCTGCCATGCTTGAGCTTGTGCTTGAGAAATTTAATTTAGTTTTGTTTTTGGGTTTGAGAGTGGTTTGAAAAAGATGATTATGAGTTGTTTTTGGATTGCTAGGGTGTGTGTGTGACATGGTTATATACAGAGATCCCTACACATATATATAGTGTGAGAGTGATGGTGACAGCAAAATTGAATCTAGACGAGTTTGTTACCATGTTGGAATTGAGAACTATTTTAGACAAGTCTTGTACGACTCTCCTCTGTTTATAAGTTTTCAACCATGCAATGCGAAAGCAAATACAATATGTTTTTAGTCAGTAAAGAGGAAGCTCAATACTATGTATTTTATTTCAAAATTAAAATGTATTACACCGAGAAGTTTAAAAATTCAAAATGATAATACATTGCCACACAATTAATTTTGATTTTGAATATGTTTACCCAATCTATGCATTAACAGAATAATTTTTACAAAACCCAAAATTCCATTCAACCCACCTTGGGAGTTGAGTTTCTCTTTCATAAATTTAAATTTGAACTTGAGACAATTTAAAAAGCGTAAGGTTTACTTGTAAGTCTTATTTTGATTATTTAAAGCATTCACATATTTGTTAGATATTCAATATCAACAATGTTAGAGTATCATGAAAAGAAAATCTTTTCATGAAGTAATGTCAATGAAAAGACTTGTGACGCTTTGAATTCACCAACTTAAAGCTAAAACGCAGCATAGTCAAGATAATTTAAAAAATCACAAATTTTTCTGATCATTTTCATGACCCTAACATTTCTCATTCAATATATATCAATTTTATACTAAAATTAAGTTGATCCAATTATTTTTGAGTTTTTCTCCAATTTTATTGTAGTTGTTTTAGATAAAATAAACATTGGTATGTTTTTTTGAAAAGAAAAACTAAAAAAGAAAAGAGTATACTATATATTTTCTTAGGGACAAATACAATAAATCAAAAATGTTATGATAATTGGATCAGCACATTTTTTTTTCATAAATAAATATAGAATGGAGGGATCTCTGCAAAATGAAGCAGGTTAGGATCAATTAAATGTGATCACCATGTATGAATCCATAGACTACTCCGAAGTTCTCTTGAGTTTAAGATTTAAACATGAAAGAAAAGCTAAAACTCCAACCATAAATCTTTTCAGAGCCATTAGAACAACAAGAATGTTAGAAAAACATATTACTCATGTATGTTCAATTGTCATCCACATGTCCAAATATAAACACATTGTCTCTATGTATGTATTTATCCATTTATTTACCTATTTGTTCATTATGTATTTATTCATCTATCTACCTAAAACTAAGCGTGTCTGTCCGAAATCATGACCACATACTTATCAAGTGACTTTCTCTAGCCATGATGGTCGCGCAACTATCCAGCTTGATGGTGTTGTGATGCAGATGTAACCAACATACAATGGTTGAAAATAGAAAGAAAAAATTATTTAAAACAATAATTTGTTTATTTTTCAAAACTTTTATTTTTTTATTGTCATACTCTTACAACAAAACAAATAAAGTGCATTGAACTTAATGCCATGAACACCCATATATGTAGATTTCTCACCAATTTTCTCTTCCAAATTGATGTTTAATTGTGTAACAATAGCATAAAAAAAAACTTAAAATTATCCCACATTTGCTCTATTAGTGCCAAGCACACACTATATATATCACCGAATTGATTTTATTAATTCCCCCCCCAAAAAATGCATGATAATTGATGACTTGGGATCATTATATATGTAAAATAAACCGTGTTTGGTACCATTTTTTATTCAGCAAATTGCAGGAGTTGTTTGATGACAAAAAAAAAGTCTGAAAGTTTCTTCTAAAATAAATTGTAAAGTATAAATTCAATTAGTACATTTTTTAAAAAAAATTTTTTGTATTTAACTGTAAAAAAATTTTAAAATATTCCTATTTTTAGGTATATCTAAATTAGATGTAATTAAAGTAAAAAAAAATTGATTAAAACGTAAAATAAAATTCTCTAAAAAATAATAAAATAAAAGCAAAAAATGAAAAATCTGAAACTCAAAAACTAAACCTAAAAGAATGCACAATTAAAAGAGTGAGTATCATTATAAGAAATGGATTTCCTAATAGCCAGGAATTATTTTGCTATCATTATAATAAATGGATTTCCCTAATGCAGAATTATTTTTAATCAAGGAGACATCACTATTCTATTCCTGTTTGTAATATTAATTAAGATTTTTATAATTTAACAACAGATGAGTCTGGATCCATTTGAAAAAATTATTTCCATATTTAGTGTTACATACTATATGTTCACGTGTTCATAATATGTATTGCAATGTAATCCAAAATGGAAGCAGAGTCCAAGTCAGTAATTATCAAAATGTGAGAGTCGCTGTTAGTGGAGGTGCTCGTTTGGTCTAATGGATAACAAAAAGAAGTCATTTATCAAAATATAGTTTGGCTTTTTTTTTTAATATGTCATTCTCTGATTTGAAGGCGTTTAAATTTAATAAACTAATTTTAAAATTTATTTTTATAATTTAAATCATTCACTTTTACACCGTACTACATTAAGTAAACTATTCATGCAAAAAATCAAGATGATTGAAACATTGATAATTATATATTTGAATTATATTTATTTTTGAAAATTGGCTGACAAATATGATTTTAAAATAACTATCCATTTTTTTTATAAATATAAAATTTGATTTAAGCGTATAAGCATTCGTGATGTCAAATCGTTTTAAATTTGCGTTTTATATAAATATTATGCTTATGGGTTGATTCTTAAAAAGTAAAAAAAATTTAAATACGCTAAAATTAATTTCAAAATAAATCTATTAAATTTAAACAGCGGCTCTCAGAAGTTTTAGATAACTAAGATAAAAATCCACCTTTCTCGCATAAAAAAGAAAAATTTTAGTGTCGGAACTTTCAATCCAAAATAATCATTTCTACTTCTCTCATTATTTTTTCTGCCTTATGCGTAATTGCTTTGATATCATATGGGCCACATGGAGTGAATTGTTTATTTGGTGAGATTTTTATTTTATTTTATTTATTTCTATTGTTGCATTTTTAAATTTTTTTCTATTTATATTTGATAAAACAGAGAATGAAAGTCGCAATTTTTTTTCATAATCAATGAAAAATAAATTTATCTAGATAACGAAATATTTTTCATTTTTAAAAAAGTAAAAATATTTCTTGAACTAAAATGTTATCGCTTACCACATTAGCGTTTATTCCATCCACCTACCCCTCCATGCCACTATCGTGTTAATATAATCACTAATGCATTAATTTCAACAACGAAGAAACTAAACATAAAAAAATGTTTCCTATTAAAAGAATTTTTTTTTTTTTTTTTTTTTTTTTTTGTAAAAGGTATATTTTTGTCCATAGAATTAATTTATACTAAAATAAAGGAAAATTTATTTCTATGAACTCCCTTTTACGCTTCATTTCATTGTTAGAAGGACTAAGAAAAAAAATTATACTTTCTAAACCCATCATAATTATACAGAGTCTTGCATAAAAGAATAAAAATTTATACTGTCTTTATCAAACCGGCTATACCCTCCCACATATACACAATCGAGGATACAAAATTATATCTTCTCTCTAAGTCTCTCACTTCTAACTTAAGCTTCCTCCATGGCAGGCTGTGTCCATTTCCTAAGCTCAGGCGAGTCTCTCTCCATCTTCTCAACTCTCCTCCCTTCAACTCTCCTTCAACTTCAGCATTCATCTTCTCTTCGATCTCTCTTCTTCCGCCCTAGTTTGCCTCTATACAAGCGGGTAGAGAACTTACCAAATCCTTGTTGTTATACATAACATATATATATATGTGTGTGTGTGTGTGTGTGTGTGTGTGTGTGTGTGTGTTTGTGTGTTTGATATTTGAATTCGAATATATATGTGTTTTGAAATTTGAATTCGAATATATATATATCTACATATTAGATCTATAATCTATATATATATATGTGTGTGTTTTGAGTCTTTAGATCGGAGAATTTGAATGATTACGCATAGATCGGTCTGTAGTCATTTTGATTAGAACTCAAAGCTCAAAGATTTAAAGTAAAAATACGAGAAGAAAAATACTTTGTGTGTATGAAAAATCTCAAGATTTTTGAAAGCTCAAAAGTTTCAAAAATCTAAAAAAATCCTGTAAAATTTGAAAAATCCCCGGAAAGAGGCAAAGCGAAATTATTGCGAAAAATTGAGAGATTTGTTCTCTCTAAAATTTTTTAGATTATAGGCACGATTCAAGATTATAGGCATGATTCAATATTTTTGGAGTAAACATCGATTGATTCAAAAGGATTATAGGCACGATATATAAAGCTAAAAGCTTCAAAGTTTTCCATCGATTTTTCAAAAGTAAACATCAAATTTCATTTTTGATAGAGACGAGTAAATTTTCTGTTGGTTCTATTTATATTTGTGAGCAGTAAAATTTTACTTTCTGTGCGTTTCTTATTACTCTATTTTTCATTTGACAAAACCCGAGTAAAATTTTACTGCGGTTTTTATCCTCTTTTTCATTTGACAAACGGTAAATTTTGCTTATCTTGAGAGTCTCATAGTTTACTTATTTTTGAGTAATGAAATTTTACTTTTAGGTTTCATAGTTGTATAAAATTTTACTCTCATTAGTAAATTTTTATTTTTATACATAATAATGTTTTACTTTTAGTTTTGAGAGTGTAAAAATTTTACTTTCATGCAGAGTAAAATTTTACTCTAGAAATACTATAGTGAAGATGTCTTAACTAGGAGAGGATTTAATTGTAGATATAAGGGTAATATAGTAAAAAGCAAGTTTTAAAATATGAGGGGGTTTTGAAAATTATATATATAAAGGTCTTGTCGTTTTTGAAGAAATTAGATAGTGAGGGTTATGACCAAATCCCCTAAAATAAACCATCGTACTCAAAGTGTGAAAAGAAGCACTTCTTGTCCCTATACATAGAGTCCGATTAATGAATTGTTTTAAACTTTGTTTTAAAAATTTAAAAATATATTTGTACCAAATTTATTTGTATGTTGTATTGATTTTAAAACAGTTTCAATTAAGTTAATAATAAATTGAACTTGAGTAGTTAAAAGAAGTTTGTTTTATACAATTTTAAATTTTGTACAAATTGTTATCAAGTCAAGGTTTCTACAAATCAATTTAAATGTGTTCAATGAACAAGCAGGGTCCTCAACCATACCTTTAACAGAGTAAAACCACAATCCCTAATAATACACTAAACTTTCCTAGGACAAGAGCTATTATGGGCACTTGCAATTTCTAAAGAGTTTGGTGCATGAATGGCAAGCATTATTTATAATTTTTCTTCAGCAAAAATTGGGCTTTCAGAGGCACCATTTTTCTTGGAAAACCAACAAAGCTCAAAATCAAGTCAAAAAAAAAAAAAAAAAAAAATGAAAAACATAGTTCATGCCCCAATGACAGATAACCAGCCATGCTTTGATACATAAATTAAAAGGGTACGATTATAAACACATATTACAGGATTTAGCTTAGAAATTATAAATTACTCACGTAATTCTAGAAAGTACTCATTATGTCCACTAAGGTTTCTAATTTCTGTAATAAATGAAGTCCCTTTTATTAATAAATTATCAAGTTAATTAGCGTTTTAATAATGTTAAAAATTTTTAGGCTTTCAATTGCATAAATTTGAGGATAATTTTATTATTATATAGGTGAATAGTTAAAAATTTTATTTTTTAATTGAATTACAATTAAATAAAAATTCTAACTAGGAGGCATTTGCATTTTTCAAATCACAAAGAGATAATTAGGTATTTTTAAGCAAATCTCAAAGGTGTATTTAGCCAATTTATCCTAAATTAAAAAAGAAAAATAAAAATAAATAAATAAATAAAAGAAAGAAAAAAAAAAAAAAGAGATTTAAAAAGTTCTACAAAGGTGTATGCACATCACATTTCCTTATATGTGTTCATGGTTCATGAACAAGCTGGGACACAACTTTATACATAGGAGGAGACTAATAAATGGAAAGAATAAAGCTTGAAGAACAAAAATAGGCCCCCCTAATCACCTAATGCCCAAAAGCAGCGTCGTTTTGGGCATTTTAATATTATTTTTCAAGTCTTCTTCTTCCATTTTCAGCAGAGGGGAAGAAAGCAGTCGAGAGGAAGAGCCGGAATCGTCGATAAATCTTCTATATGCTTTCAGCTCAAAAATGAGCCCCCCTAATCCCCCTAATGCTGGCGTGGTTTTGGGCATTTTATATTATTGCAAGTCTTTTCAGCAGGAGAGAAGCAGAGAATCAGGAAGGGCCGATCGTCGTCGTCATTTCTTCTTGGCGATGATCTTCTTCTTACGGTAGCCCGTAGATCGTCGCCCATTGACCAAATACTAACAGTCGGCCCTCTCTTGATGATCATGACCCCTCCATTCCCTCATTCTTCCTTCTTTCGACCCTCAGTTCTCCATTCGCCCCTTAACCTATTTTGCTTCTGTATAGCCTTGCCTTCTTCTTCCGATGGTCGGGGATTCGAGGGGAGCTTTGCAAAACTCTGTAGCATAACTCTAAATGGAAATCATAATCGATTGTTATGAAGCCTTATTTTCTTAAACAATGCGTCTTGGGTAGCTTTCAGCTTGAGCAACTGAGAATAGCTCGAAAAGAGATTTGATTTGCACGTGGTTAACTGCAGCGGCTTAGTAAATGAAATGAAACAAGCGTAATATTTAAAAATTCAAAAACAAAACACCAACACATACTTCATCAACACGGTGATCGTCTGGCGAGAGAGAGACAAAAATTCATCTTCATCAACAGCCAGCCAGATCAACAGCGACGGCGAAGGCGGGGACAAAAAATTCATCAACCACTAAATCAAACCCAAATCCATGAAACAAATCAAGCCTGACCAAATCCATCGCCGTCAACCTGACCCGGATCAACATAGCGAGAGAAAGGACAAAAAAAATTCATCAACCACCCAAATCAAGCCCAAATCCATAGAAACCGTCAAACTACAATGGGCCCGGAATCGAAGTCGGACACGGTGAAATTTCGCGAAATCAAACCCACAATCGGTGGTCGAATCGGCGGACACGGTGAAATTTCACGACAATGTCGGAAGTGGAGCGGGCGGAAGGCGGTGGGCGAGATTGCTGATCTTTCCGGAAGCTTTTCGGAAGCCGGTGGCGGAGAATAGCGGCGTCCATTCCCTCTTCCTCTCTCTTTTCTTTCTTCTCTTCTCTCTGTTCTGCTTGTCGCTTTCTCTATTCGGACCTGAGATGGAAAAAAAAAAAAAAAAATTGCTCAAAATGGCGATCGAAAACTTTAGATAATTAGAAGATTCGGGAGGAAAAGTTTTGAGGTACAGAAACGGTATTATTCTTTTCCTCCAAATTCCGCCACCAAATCCATTTTTCCTGTAGAAAGAATTTACTTTTTTCTCTCTCCCTGAAGCGACCTCATGGGTTTGACATAGAGATTTGATCCGAGGAGAACACGAGTCAAGCCCCACTTCAAAAATCACGACCTATTTACAAATAAAATAGTAATTGACAATGAAAGGATATATATCCTTTTGGATGGGATGGAGGTAAGCCGGAACTGATTTGTCCGATGGAGTGAAGAGCTAATATTAAGAGTAAAATTATACAATATATTTTAAAGTATAATTACATAAGAAAGAAGGAATTTAATAATATAATATAGATTTAATCAAAGATTGTTGGAGAAATCGAGATACTACACGATGGGATCGATTGGAAGAAGACTCATGGATCGGATACGTAAATCGGATCGAGAATCGTAGATTCTACTTTCAATGTAAATAAAAATTTAAAATTATACGATAATGATAATGTATGTTCTGGCAAATTTTAAAAGATTAAAGAAAAATGATCAAAATTTGATATAGCCATACATCTTTTATGTTAACATCAATTAAAAGAGACATTTGAAAAAAAAGTGTTTGCATAGTCAAATTTTTATATAGATATACATATATACAAGAAATAAATAATAACAAAAAAAATTTGTTAGAAGGCCCACGGAGATCATAGTAGAATCGGGATCATATGCGATTCTACTGCGATTTTATCGAATAGGATCGTGTAGTAACTTTAGATCCTACTAAATTTAAGATCCTAGTGTGATCCCGAGAATCATTTTGCTTGGCCAAAGCCCCGAAATCGTAGAATTGTAAGATCTTCGATCCGGTTGGGATTACGATAACTATAAGATTTAATACTCTAGAATTTATTGATTAAAAAACAATCTAACAAAGTTATGCTCGACGAGTCTTTAAAGATTTGAATTCATCGATTCTGAGAATCTGAATCGAATTTTCAAAAGTATTGAGTCTGGGTTAGCAGAGGTAAAGGAACTACAAGAAGAAGTGGCAAGAAACTCATCCCCCACGTTGAATTGAATGGCGGTTTTAACATATTTCATGTGCCAAAAATGCTCTTTCTGTACTAGGCATGTAGAAAGCAAGGAAGGGTTGATTTACAAAGAACAAATCAATTTGTAAATCGCTGGTGTAATGCTTTCGAGACTTTCTTGTCATAAATAGTTCTTGCTTACAATTAATGCAGGAGCAAGATATCTTATGAAACTCGGGATCACAAACAACCTCCGAGCTTATAATGTATTGATTAGAAGTTGAAATCTTGGGGATAAAATTTCTCGGCAAGATTGCATGATATTATCCCCATTAAAAAGATTTGAAATTACCACTAGGATCTAAAAAGCAGAGCTAGGAGAAAGAGTTCCACTACCCCATCATTAGAAGAAGTATGTTCTAACTTAATCAATTGTAGGGAGTTGGAATATGTCAAAGTGATAATGATCACTCCAATTGTAATGTATGATCTTGTTGATGTTGATGACTTGTACTCTTTTCATAAGGAGAACTCATATCATGTATCACAATGTTATGTTGATTGCAAGAAAATGACACCACATTTGTAAGAAAAATATCCCAATCATACTTGTTTAAGTTTTTTGAAGGAAGCTTTTATTGTGGGAACTAATTTCATTACATCTAAGATGTCTTGAGTTTTTTTTGTTGCAGGAAAACAGACAATTAGAATGTTTTCACAATTCCCAAAATGTTTATCCATAAAGTGCCAAACCAAATATGAATTCAAAAGCTCTTCATTACTTTATGTAAGCTTCAAACTAGCCATTGCACACGTGGGCCCCGATGATTTAGCACTTCTTGCTTGTGACTTTCAACAACTACACAAAGATGCCTCATACTATATTGATCAAGTTTCTTACATAGTTATAATCTTGAGCTCTAACGAGGAGCTCTAGCTTCGATGCAAAGTACCAATTTGATTGGCCCATTTACAGTTAAGCGCTCACCACTAGCCAACATATTTTTAACCTCCTCCTGTGAAAAGATTTTAACTCACCATGACACTTTTGGAGAAGAAGCAACAAAATTGACAATACAACTTAAGTAGAAGTGAAAAAAAAAATTGCCAAACATTAGGCTCATCTTTTCTTTATGCCAATGGTATGGCCAATGCTTGGAGGCGATGTGCAAAAGCAATATACATAACCCAATGCATATATGGGCAATCTTTAGAAATAAAGCTTAGAAGTCACATTCCATTAGCCATGCATGCATGTGCTAGCACCATCATACCCTTGACCACACATGTTTTGAATAGGAGAATTAAATCCAAAGAAAGGATATTCGATGTCTCTTTTTAGAAGTCAATCACAGAATGTATTTCGTAAGGCATACGAATATCAAAAATAGGTTCCCCCTAGCAAACCATCATTCTTGACGTATCTCAAAATAAGGGTCATTTGTTATTTTTTAGACTTCCGTCTTGGGATTCATCAACAAGAATACAAAATAACACTCCTTGCAACTTCATTACAAAATCATATTCCTAACTACGTTGTGAAGTATATATACAAAATCTCAGCTTTTGGATCTTGAGGAGATGTGTATTTGGCATTGTTATGGAGCATTCTTTACAATATAATGCTCTTAAGTGCATGTTTTCCTCTTGCCTTAAACTTTAATAATTCATTTAGATTACCTTGGTTCGAAAATCAAGTCAAGCTTTCAATCATGACACCTGTAGCGACCTATAATTTTCTTTAGTCATTATTTATTATTATTATGGTTATGGTTATTATCTTATTTGTACGGCTTGACTTTATTAATTATTGTTGGTCACATGAGGTTAATGTCCTTAATATTTAATGGATTTAATGTTGTAATTATTAATTGTGTAAGGATTACATGAGGAATTTAATGTGGTGATTAATTAATTTAATATGTAATTTAATTATATATCTTAATCTAAATATTTAAATATTTATATTTTGTTATATAAAAAAAAAGGAAAAAAAAAGAGGGTTATATATAGATATTTGCCTATATATTTAAATCTTATGTTATATTTATATATATTATAATGTATTATATAATATAATATTATATAATGGTGCATTAGGTTAGAAAGCAAGTTACTCAATCAAAAGAATAGTGAATGGGAATGAGAGCCGAGAAGAAGCTGACACGGAAGAAGAGGAGAGGGAAAAAAAAAAATTAGGGTTTTCATTGTTTTGGTGGCTCAAATAATTCTCCAAATAATTCTTTATGGAGTTTCTAAATAATAATTGCTGAAATTTACAAACCTTATTTTTCTTTGATTATGTTTTGATTACGTTAGTTTATTTATTTATTTATATTATTTTGGTTGATGTGATTTGATATTTTTTGTATGTGGATGTAAGGATAGAATTAACTTAATTATTTTTGATTGAAGTGTCTATGAGGATGTTTTATGGTTTTTAGATGAGTGATTAATTTTTATTTAATTTGAATAGTTAGGAGCGATGTAAAATTGGGGTTCCCCAGGATTGATTGATTTATTTTAATTAATTGATTAAAAGTGATATATATATAAATTTAGGGTGTTTAAATGATTATTAGGATTTATTACTTTTTTTACTTTTAGAATTGATTGATTAATCCGTTATTTTTGATTAGTGTATATGCGATATTTAAAGTTCTTAGATGATTAATTTACATTTATTTAATTTGATTAGTTATTAATTACGTGAAAGGTTTAGGGTTCTTAGGGGTTTGATTAATGCTTGTTAATTTGATTAGTGATAATAATGCACAGGTTTAGGGTTCTTAGATGAGTGATTAATTTTAATAATTAATTTGGTTAGTGAATAGCATGTGTAACCAGGTGTAAAAGATTTTTAGATAATTAATTGATAAGTAATTATTTTGATTAATTGGGTATATAAGGTTTAGAATTTTTAGATGATTGATTAATTTAATTATGTTGAAATTAGGCGTACGTATATGTAAGGTTTAGGATTTTTAGATGATTAATTGATTGTAGTAATTTTAATTAGTTGGGTATGTAAGGTTTGGATTTTTAGATGATTGATTAATTTTAATTATATGTTGATTAGATGTATAGAAGTAAGGTTTAAGATTTTTAGATAATTAATTGATCGTGGTTATTTTGATTAGTTGGGTATGTAAGGTTTGGAATTTTTAGATGATTGATTAATTTTTAATTATGTTGATTAGGCATTATATGTAAGGTTTTAGGATTTTTTAGATGATTAAATTGATTGTAGTAATTTTAATTAATAGTTGGGTATGTAAGGTTTGGAATTTTTTAGATGATTGATTAATTTTAATTATGTTAGGGTTAGATGTATAGGTAAGGTTTTAAAGATTTTTTAGATAAGTGGTGATCGTAATGTATTTTTGATTGAGTTGGGTATGTAAGGTTTAGAATTTTTGAATGATTGACTAATTTTTAGAAATTATTTTGATTAGGCGATGTATGTAAGGTTGAGTTTTTGGATGATTGTTTGATTTTAATTATTTGAATTATTTGAGTATGTATAAGGTTTGGGGTTTTTTAATTTTTGGGTGACTTTTATTAATTCTTTGAGTGATTCTTTGAGTCTTCAAAAAATAATTTTAGAAGTACAAAAACCCACTTCCCTTGATTTATCATTTGAATTCGTTGTATTTATTTTTATTTGTTTTGATGTGATTTTGATTTTGTTTTTACATAAAGATGATGTTTGGAATTAATTTAATTATTTTGATTAGTTGTTGGATATAAGATTTAGGGTTATAGATGATAGATTGATTTTTAATTATTTTGACTAGTTGAATTGTATGTATAAGTTTAGGATTCTTAGATAAGTGATTTGATTTTAATTACTTTGATTAGTTGTTGTATGAAGTAAAGTTTAGGGTTTTTAGATGATTAATTAATTTTAATTATTTTTATTAGTTGTTGTATGCTAAGATTTAGGATTTTTAGATGATTGATTGATTTTAATTATTTTTGATTAGTTGTATATGTAAAGTTTAGGATTTTTTAGAAGATTGATTGATTTCCTTATTTTTAATTAGTTGTGTATGCAAGGTTTATGTTTTTTTATGTATTTATTTTATGGATTTAATCACCCTCATAATTATGTGAAATTGGAATAAACTTAGAATCCATAGATATTGGTTTAGAGGATGGATTGGTTTGTTGTTGGCATTTTATTTATTTGATGTTGGTTTGATTTTTGTAGTGGCATGTAGATGATGGATTGATTTCATGTATTTGGTTAGATGTTATATGTAATGTTTATGGTTTTTTATATGTATTCATTTTATGATTATAATCACACTCCGAATATATGAAACTAAAATTAATTAGAACCCGTAAATAAATTCCTTGTACTCCCTATGACTCCATGGATTGTTATTTTATTTGAGTGATGGTGAAAAGGTGTATAAAAAAAGTAAGGGATTACTGAGTTTGTTTGATGCCTTATGCTGGCGGCATTGTTATATTTGTCTCATGATGTCGATAGAGATGTTTATATATATTGTTGCCTCGTTCTCATGGAGTAGACGAGTCTTTGATTCTTGTATCATTATATGCTAACCATCCAGAAGTGTAGACAAACTCGGAACGATATTCAGGTACAAGTTTGGCTTATTGTTGCCTCGTTCTCGCCCAGGTAGAGCGAGTGCTTTGATTTCTTAGCCAGCGTCGCATTATATACTAACCATCCGGGGAGTGTGGAGTCAAACTTCGGAATGATATTCCGATACAAAGTTTAACCCGAATTGGATTTAGGTATCACGGGAGGCTTTATGGGATTCGCTAATATGTGTAGGCGAGAAGGGAGGGCTGAAGTGGTAGGGAGTCAAGGCACAAAAATTAATTATGAACTTGTATGTTAGTTCGAATTGTCTTAATTGAGTTAAAGGTACAAAAAGAATTAATTCACGAACTTGTATGTTAAATTAAAGATTGTTTTAATTGAGTCAAGGTACAAAAAGAATTAATTATGAACTTGTATGTTGGTTGAATTGTCTTAATTGCAGTTAAGGTGCTGCTTGGCTTGGTAATTATGAACTTACGCCAACATGTATAGTTGAATCATATTGATTGAGTTAAGGTATAAAGAACAATCATAGATTGAATGGTATGAGTGTGAATAGTATAGTGACCAATAGTCTTGATATGTATGATGAAAAAAAATAATGCGTAGCGATCTTGATAAATTATGAAATTTGAGAAGGCAGCATGTATCGTGATTTTTGGACAACTTTTGTGTTGTAGCTTTTTATTAAAAGATAGATTAGAACTTATAATCGGATGACCTTGGATATTATCGGTTTGATTCATTTTGTGTAATGCAGATTTTTATAGGCTTGTTTCCAACCCACGAAACAGGCTCATTTTTATTGGTTTCGCATAAACTGAAGTAAAAACATTTATTCTGCACATTTTTCATGTTTGAGAACTTTTCGAAAAAAATCATCTTATGGCAGTTTTTGTTCATTTTCAGTTTCAATTTTTTCGATTGAATTAGTCTAGAATTTTAGATCAAGCTTTCCTCTTAACCTGTTTAGTTTACATGTCAAATTCAAATACGTGTTGTCTTTATAAAATTTGATTCTGTACAACTTTTTCGTTCTTTTGAGTTTGATCAATTCAGATTATTTAAGTGGCATGAAGCGGTGTAACTTTATATTTGTTTTAATAAGATTGCTTATGATTAGAATTATACTAACTTTATTTGTTTTTGCGAGGATGGTGGGTCTTACTAACTTTTATGCGAGCTGACCCACCATATTTCTATTCTATCTTCTAGCTTTCTATTTTTGTTTTATTTTATAATCAATTTATATTTATTTAGATTGTGTCACGGACAGAAACTAAATCTGCCCGTATCTCGAGAAACTACCTATTCGTCTCGATGCAGTTGGAACCTCGCATACTTGTCTTGTCTAGTAATAAGAATTTAATGTATTTTGTTTGTGTCTGGCGGTGTGGACCGTGGGTGTTGATTCTTGTACTCATACCGGTATATGTCGTATCTTGACCCGTTTTGTCTCTTGGCAACTTATTTCAGTGCGTTCTGTTGGCCTTGGTGAGCTTCTTCTTGAGGATTAGTAAAAGGCTTTGGTGGTGACAAAAAGAAATAACTATGATCTGTGGACATGTCGATTGGACTTCTTTTGTTTTCTCATGCTTATGATTGTTTAAGTAGTTTATGTATTTTTATTTTCTTTTTTTTTATGAGCTTCTAGTATTTTGAAAATTTGGCACAGGTTGTTGTAACCTTACATTATTTAAGTTGTTTTGAGTATTTATTGTTACTTTAATGTTGAAAGGTATTGGTTAGATTACCAAAATTATGGTGAATGGTTTAGTTTGTGTTTTAGTTTTTTGTTTCACCCTAAGTTTGGATGATGGAATATTGATTGGGGTTTAATCCTAAGTTAATATTTAATTGTCCAAATTTTGAGCGATATGACCTCTAAAACCAAGTCCTTGAAGAGCAAGAACTTGAATAGTTTCAATTGTTTGCCTTTACGCATTGATTCTTCAAAATTTCTTCTTTTGATTATGCATTCAACACTTTTTCAATGTGTTGGGAAGGTTTCTTTAAATTGTGGGGACTAATAACACAATGACTATGCAATGAAGATGCAAGTTGACATGAAGCAAAAAACACATTTGGATCCATCATTTACTCTCTTCCAATTTTAAACCCCTCATCAACAAGTGCAAAACAACGATGGAAAACTTATTTTGATCAAACAAAAATCATGAAAAACAATACACTTTATTCTTTGAAGGAGAATACTCTAGCCAAGAAAATTGTTTAAACCAAATATGTTGGAATGGTGATTACCGCTTTCCAAATAAGGCGTAGGATACTCAAGTTTAGGTTGATAAGGCCCCGAGTTCACATAAGCTCGTCTAACCTCATCTCGTTGATATAACAAGCCCGCGAGGACCTACTTCTGATTCGGACTTCGATTTTTGTTGCGGTTCTAAATCTGAACCAAAGGATCCAGCTCTGGCAAATCGTTTTGAAGAAAAAAGCAGATTTTTTTGAAAGAAGTGCCAAACATGGATTGTTTTTGCCCAGGATATGATCGCCACCTAAATATTTTTAAAATGGGAAATTTAGGAAACCACGACTCGGTGCCAAAGGCCCGTGTATTAAAATCATCATCACCAAAGTTGCCTAAACAAAGAACTTGGGTACGATTGAGAAAGGTCACATCGTGGCACCCACTCGCTTGATCAAAGACCCGACCTCTACTAACTTTCATGATGTCTGTTTTTTGAAAACATTGTGAGTTCTTATTCGGTTATTAGCCTAGAATTACTATGTGATGCTTTCATGACGAAACAAGTATAGGCGGGCCGTCAGATTGGAACAAAATATTTCATGTTTATTTGTTTGAAAATGGTGTGATGGTGCTACTGAAGGTAGGCTAAAATGCGGATTTACCACCCTCGGGTGGGCTTAAAAGCGATGATGTTGCCACTATCTAGTGGGTTTAAAACAAGCGATCAATGCATTGTCCCAATTGAGATAACTCAACCTCCACCCACGGGCATTCAAAGCGGTTATATCACATAAGCATTTAGCCTCATGGTAAGCATGCTATTCATAGCCTTGCTCACACGCATGCAAGGATGCTAAAGCATAAAAATTCACAGTACTCAAGCCAAAAATAGAAAACCGATTAGAAATCGCATGAATCCTAAATATCTTGAAATGCCTAATGCCACATGCAAAAATACAACTATGGCGAACTCGGCTATTCTAAACATGGTATATGAAATCTTCTGATTAACATGTATTCATTTTGGACTTGAAATCTGATCTGATTTGTATGATCATGCCGAGCACAGTGCGTGCAAATGAATGATGCAAACATCTTTGTCCATCGCGTATGCTAATTGAAATATACTTATATCTAACCATAAATGGCGGATAAATAAGGAGAAAGAAATGGGGTTGGAAGACATACATCACACTCACGCACCTTATTCGGTTGTTAACCTCGCGCGAAGATCAGAATAAATGTCTGATCCGAATAAAAGAATATTACGATCCAAATATACGGTCAGAATAAATATCTGATTTCCTAATTAATTAACAAATTAAACTAAGAAAGTTATGGCGGCATACAAACCGAGGCCTTGTGCTATGATGAATAGTGTATCTTTGGCTGGACGCCTCGGTAGAGAAATCAGCAGGATACTAATTAGCCTCTGTTTGCGATTATTTCTCGAAATCGCGGACTCAAAAGTTGTTGATCCTCGGTTTTCTTGCATGTGAGCGGAAAAGGGCATAGCAATGTATTTTCACAAATATATGCATACCTCGATCCTCGTGCCACCAATCACGCATACCGATGCGATGGCTGAGAATCGGATTGCACCTGCTGACTCAATATAGGATGAATGCGATGAATGCTATAACAAACCTAACTCCATCATGGGTAATCCGGAATTATTGTCAAGATGTGGGTGACTTGGGAGTGAGACTGTTAAAGATCACTGGTCTGCGCGATGCCTCGTTTCCGTGCGGCTAACTCCTATCCGAACACGTTGCAATATGCATGAGATGCATGAAATGCCTAACATGTGACCTGCATGCACAATGCTATAATGAGATGCCTCAATCGTGCACCGCAAGTAGCGCCGTCGAAATGCATGAATCTGATCTAGATACAACCTAGTATGCACGAATTGATGAAAATGAAGATGAAAAGCGAGATGCCTCGGCGTGCGGGTGTAGACACTTTATTTTGACCGTGAGACCTTAAGACTTCGGGCGTCGTTGGCTCGATGATGTTGCATGTTGTGCTCGTTAGGAAGTCTCTCGAGTCGTGATGCGTCAGTGTGATGTGCCTCCGGGCGAAGTCTGGTCGCGGTCGCTTGCTCCCCTCGAGACCGAACTTTCTTTTGTGCTTTGTTTGGGCAGACTTCAGTTTTCTGTTTTCTTCACCCAGACGGATTCGGTTTCTCATTTTTCTTTGCGAACCGGACTCGGTTTTTCTGTTTCTTTCACGGAGCAGGACTGGTTTCTCATTTTCTTTCCTGAGGAGGAATGGTCAAAATGAGACTATCTCCGGTGGTAGTGAAACTACTTTTGTGGCCGTAAGCCATTTTGCCATTTTGGGCGGTTCGGTTTTGGGACCGTCGGGCCGTATGCCTCGGCTCGGGACCGCTAACCATCTCAAGTTCTCTGGTTTTTGGCTTGCAATGCTCCTCGTTTTATAGTTCAAGGAACTCTGGGGCCTCTGATGCCCATAGTGGCCGTATCGCTAAGGTGCTTGATCGGTTTTGGGACCGAACCGTTTAGGCCGAGTATTCATTTTGCATCGGTTTTCTCTGATTTTTGGTAGGAACCTCTGTTTTTGTAGTTCCAAGGAATTCTTAGGCCTCTGATGCCCCATTGGCCGTATCCGCTTCGGTGCTTACGATGTTTTCGGGACCCGGCTGCTGTGATTTGAGCCTAGAGCATTCATTGCATCGATTTTCTCCGGTTTTGGCGAGAACCTCTGTTTTGTCATTCAGAGGACCTTTGGGGTCGTGGATGCCCACTTATTCTTGAATACCATTTAAACTGCGGCCCATTTTGGGATCTAGTGCCGGTTTGTGGCGTTCATTTCTCATTAGTTTTGTTCAAATTTGGCGGTACCTCTGTTTCAACACGGGAAGATCCTTTGGGGGTGGGAGGCCAATTATCGAGATAACGGTTTCGCTCCTCAGGCGCCCGTTTTTCTCCTCCAGACCAATGTTGAACACCACAGGGGTATTTTCTTCAACCAAAGCTACATATCTGTGATCGGGGGACATGGGAGGACCCTAAAAACTATTAGTCGACGAGAAATTGAGTTTCATTTTGAGGCTCTCCTTCAAGCTCTATGTTGTGGCTCCTTCGGTGTTGCCAATTTCCGACCTTGGAACCTTGTTGCACATCTGGGAGGACCCTAAAAGTTGGTGGTCGGCGACAATTATGCGATTCATTTTGAGCATCTCCTTCAAGCTCTATGTTGTGGCTCCTGCTTCAGAGTTGCCAGATTCCGACCTGGGCCTTATTCTACACACTTAGGAGGACACCTTTGCATGGTGGTCGGCCAGCAAATCTTTACTTCATTTTTTGGGGGTGGCCCGGCGGCCATGGTGGAGTGGTGGCCGATCGGTGGGGTGGCCGACGGCCACCTTGAAAACCTGGGCGACTTCTTGCTTTCGGCTCATTTTATCCGGATATTTTGCCAAAATATCACCCTTGGGATATTTTGGGAGGAAAGATGCCTCCATTTCCCTCCCTTTTACACCTTTTATTGCTTACAAAAAGTTTGGGCATTTTACTAGGTTAGAAAAATTTGTCTCAAGAGCCTTTATTCAAAATCCTTGATTTCCATAGCCAAAAACCTCAAAACTTCCAAGTTCTAGGCAATTCCTTCATCAACCCTTAGCTCCACCATCCCACTACCATTCGGCAGCAAGGAAGTGTTCTCCGATGGCTAAAGCACCAAATTCAGGCCAAGAGTAGCAACAATCGGATCTTCAAGGGTAAGTCTCCAAATCTCTTTTGTAGCATAATTTTGCTTCCTATTTCTACCCTATTTCCTTTCAGTTTTTGGGCCTTGACCCCTACTGGTTTTAGGCTTATTTTGAGCCCCTCTACAACTTTGTAGAAAGGGCTCAACTTCATTAGTGTCTCCATGATACACTTGTTTCAATATCTAGCTTGTATGTCATAATCTTGCATGCTATTTTTAGCCTATTTGCATTTGTTTTGGGGCTCCGACCCTACTGATTTTGTGCTTATTTTGAGCCTCTACAACATTGTAGAAGGGCTCAACCTTGTTCAGCCATTCTATATACCACCTCCCTTTGAAATCCACTCTATGCCCTAATTCTCGCATGATTTGTAACCTTTTGTGCTTTTAGTTTTAGCTCTCGGTCTAGACTGTAAGGGCTCTTATTTTGACCCCCTCTACATGTTTCATGAAGAAAGTTTTGTTGTTTGGTGTATGCTTTGCATGTCTCTTGTTATAACCTCTTTTGAGCTCCATTTTGAATGGAATTGTTAGCATGTTTGCATATTGATTTTGGGGCATCCATAAATTGAATATATGCTTATTTTTGGGCCCTCTTCAGTATTGTAGAAGAAAGTTTTTCCATTTGAATTTTCTATATACTACCTCTCTCAATACTTCTCTTTTGGCCACTAGTTTTGCATGCTAATGTTGCCATACTTGTGATCATAATTTGGCCATGCTTTGTACTAGAAAGATGCTATTTTTTGGGGCTGCCTTGCTACTGTTTTTGCTGTTATGTGCCAATTTTGCGTGTTTAGCATAGCCGTAGGCCATTTGAACATAAAGTGCTTTCATCGCATTTCATGCCTTGATTGTAATTTTGTTATACTTTGGGGCTGTTGTCCCTTTCATTTAGTGGCTGAAATTTGTTTTGCATGCTTGCATATCATTTCCCATGTCATTTCATGCCTTAATGCATTGCCTCGGTTTGCGTGCTGTGGGCACGCTTGGCTAGCTCCGTTCATTCATTGGCGGCTTATGTGAGTGCGGTGAGGTCCTCTCATGTTGGCATAAGCCCAATCTGCATTCGTATGCCATTTTATGCATTCCTTGATTTGCGTGTCGCGAACGCAGCGTTCAGCGACTTTGTTTTGCAAGCGGCCTCCTCGTGAGTGGTGAGGCTCTCCCATGTGGGTGTAAGTCCATCGTGTCATTCCGTATGTCATTTCGTTACATTTCATCATTGCCTCGGTTTGCGTGCACGTGGGCGCATTTTGGCTGCCGGTTTTATCGATTTCTCATTTCATCGCCTCGGTTTGCGTGCACGAGTGCGCACTTGGCCCGATTTATCCGATTTCTCATTTTATCATTGCCTCGGTTTGCGTGCTGTGGGTGCACATTTAACGCCGGTTTATCCGATTTCTCATTTCTCATCGCCTCGGTTTGCGTGCACGTGGCACGCGCCAGCTGCCGATTTATCGATTTCTCATTTATCATTGCCTCGGTTTGCGTGCGTGTGCACGTATTTGAGCATCTCATTTCATAATAGTGTATGTGAAGGTTGCATTTCATGCATATCATGCATATTGCATCGTGTTGGGATAGGTATTAGCGGGCACGGAAGCGAAACACGTTCATTACTCGAGTGAGCGGGTCTCAATTCCCAAGTCGCAGAGCACTCGGATTACCCATGATGGAGTTAGGTTTTGTTGTAACATTCATGCATTCATCCCATATTGAGTTGTGCAATCCTTTCTCGGCCATCATGCATCGGTATCGTGATTGATGGCGAGGATCGAGCATGCATATATTTGTGAAAATACATTGCTATGCCCTCTTCTGCTCTCTGTTCTGACAAAAGCAGGGACCAACAACTTTTGGTCCGTGCGCATTTAGAAATCATAAGCGAGGCTAATTGGGGCATCGGTGGATTTCAGCGAAGCGATAACATGCATCATCCATCGAAAAGCGGGTCCACGGCTTGCATGCGATTACTTTTTTATAATTAATTTGTTAATTAATTAGAAATTTGTATATTTATTTGAATTAGTGCGTATTATTTATTAGGACCCTCTGCGAACATACTTGTAATAATAAGTGTGTGAGTGTGATGTATGTCTTCAACCCGTCTTTCTCCCTTTTATTTACTGCTTTGATGGTTAGATATAGGGCATATTTCAATTAGCATCTGATGTAATGACATGTTTGCATCATTCATCTGTTTTGCATGCTTGAACTCGGCGCATCATACATTGCATCGTATTTCAATTCCAAATTGAGTACTTGATATTTGTTGCATCTCATATACCATATTTAGAATAGCGAGCTGCTATAGTTGCATCTTTGCATGTGTTGCATTAGGCATTTGACATATTTAGGATCATGCATGATTTCTAATCGGTTTTGTTTTGGCTTGGAGTACTCGGTAAGTTTTATGCTTTAGCATTCTTGCATGCGTGTGAGTGTTGCCATGATAGCATGCTTACCATGAGGCTATGTGCTTATGTGATATAAGCGCCTTGAATACTGTGGGTGGAGGTTGAGTTATTTGAATTGGGACAATTCATGAAATGTTGTTTTAAGCCCACTAGATAGTGGCAAAATCATGTTTTCTAAGCCCACGAGGGTGGCAAATCCGCATTTTAGCCTACTGCGGGTAGCACCATCACACCATTTTCAAACAAACAAACATAAAATGTTTTGTTCCAATTCGACGGCCGGTCTATACTTGTTTCTTTGTGAGCATCACATAGTAACCTAGGCTAATAACGAATAAGAACTCACAATGTTTTCAAAAGCAGATATCATGGTTAGTAGAGGCGGTCTTTGGCGGCGAGAGGTGCTCACGATGTGACCTTCCTAATCGTACCCAAGTTCGAACCAACTTTGGTGATAGCGGACACGTGGCCTTCGGCCTTGAGTTAGGGTTTCCTAAATTTCCCATTTTAAAATATTTAGGTGGCGACTACATTATCAGTAAGCCATGATCCATGTTTGGCACTTCTTTCAAAAATCTGTTTTCCTTCAAAAGCGATTTGCGGATTTGGACTCTTTGGTTCGAGATTGGGAACCGCAACAAAATCGAGTCCGAACCGTAGCGAGGTCCCTCGCGGGCGTTGTTACAGTTTCTGGCGACTCTGCTGGGGATTTAGAGAACTTGACTCGAACTCATGACATCTGCTTTTGACTATATTTGTGTGTTTCTTTGCATTGCATTTGCATTGTTGCGCCTAGGACACCGTGTTTGCCATCTGCTATTCTGGCGGTTTCTTGGGAGGCTTGTCTTATCAAGAGCATGTCCATAAAATTTGTCGATTCTGAGCTCTGCCGATATAGAACACAAACCCGGTTTCTGGGGCACCCTTTGACCATTCGACCTAGTGCATATTCGGATCCATAGTGACCATTCCAAACTAGGGACGGGTTGCTTACCCGTTTATAGGTTGTTTGAAGCATTGCGTGCGTGGTGAAACCTAGTTCGACAAAATAGGGCGAAACCCTACCCCAAAATAGGGGTGTTTGGCTCTCACTTATCTGCATGTGCTTGTTAGAGTGTGTCTCTCTGAGGAATGCATATATCAATATGAGTCTGGGCATCAGGCCTGCGGGCATCAGTTTTTGAGTTTGGGTATCAGGCCTGCGGGCATCATACAGTATCTGAGAATCGGTTGTCTGCGGATATCAGTTGATTTATGAAACGATGATCTGAGAGCAGTGATCGATGGTCGAGGCAGTGTATTTCGGCTTATCAAGCTGTGTGTTGTATGCCGTGTGTGTTGTGTGTATTTAAATTTAGTACATTATCTTTGCCGTTTTTACGGTCATTTATTTCCTTTTAAACTTTATTATCTTTTTGCTAGGGCGGTTTGTATACGATTGCTTAGAGCGGTCGATACTCCCAAGCAATCTGGACGCAGTCGCCGACTCAACGTCCGAGGATCTAGTTAGCGGACATCCGGTGTTCCATTCTTTACCCGATCACGAAGAAGGCGAAGGCATAGTGTGTCGAGCACGGATCCGAACAGCGGTCTACTCTAGTGTCGAAGTCGAGGTTGAATTCTGTTTACGCTATAGAATACACTGCGATTATTGAGATGGAACAACGAGAACCACGGCAATGGGCGATGATCGCGGATGAATGAAAGCATGAAACAAATGCAAGGCGATGCTATCGCGGTGAAATTTTCCAAGCAATGAGCCCTCGTCATGGCTTGATGCGAGTTGATCACAGTTAGCAATGACGCGCATCTGCTTCACACGAGTCCCTCCTCTGCGAGGCCTGGCGAGTTCCTCCACCACGGGGCCCCATTACGAGCAGATATCTCTTGGCGAGAATGCTCCAAATCTGCGAGAATACCCAAGCTACCCTCCCAAATCCACAAAATGCTCTGCCAAACCCACAAAACACCCAAGAGGACACGGGTCTTCCAGAGTAGCTCGCCCCTTCTACCTGTTGTCCAAAACATTACACCTAACTACGGACGCTCCATTTGAGTTCGAGGTAGACGAACGACTCTGAAATTGAGCAAGTTGGAAAAACTCTTCAAGAAATCACGGGGTGAAGGCCATCGGACATTGAAGGCGGCTATCTTGATGTGGCGTGACATTGCGGACAGATTTAAGATGCCCCGGATCGATCGCTTTGATGGATCAGGGACCCCATGGTCCACCTCGGCTATTTTCGGACATCTTAAGACCAATGGGCCTAACTTGCCATAAAAAGCTTTCCTTGTTGGTCGAACTTTATCGGTGTGGCATCCACTTGGTATGCAAAATTTGGAGGATGATGTGAAGACAAAGCTGGGATGAGATGGCGAGGCCTTCGTTGCACAATATTCATATAACACCGGTCGAGATTACCACTTTCGTGATCTCGAGACAAGCGAGAGCCCAAAGAATCTTTTCGACTTTGTAACGGTGGAGGCGAAGGCATCGATGATGACCTTAAGGCCATGAGCGAAGATCGGATCCGGATGATTGTCGCAATCTCGGTACGGCGTTAATGAAGAAGATGATCGTAGTCCTTTCCCCACTTTTGAGATCTACATGATATGGGGATGCAAATAGAGGATCGATGAAAGGTCTGTTTGACCAAGGCAGGATCGACCGAAGAACATTTAATCGGAATACTGTCTGAGGCCGAGTGGCTCTGCCAATACAAAACGAGAGGTCGGAATGGTCACCACCAATCCCCTCCCCAACCAAGGTCATGGCGGCCACACCTTTTACGATGCCTCACGGGAAGCGGTAACCAAGCTTCAAGGTACCAACCCGAGGGGTCAGCGAACCTTCTCTCCACTACATATGCCTTTATCCAAAGTCCTCGGGGTTCTAGTCGAGAAAAGGGCATCTGAAACCCTTGGGCAAGGCCCCACCAAATCCACTCCCCTTCCCATAACTTGACCAAATATTGCAAATACCACCGGCTGACATGGTCACGACACCGACCGGTGTTACGATTGCGTCATGAGATTCAAGATCTCATTGACAAAACATCATTCTACCTCGAAGCGACCCAATGTTACAACCAACCCACTCCGAACATAACCAAGATCCACCCAAAGAATCAATCTTATCCAAGCGGGGCGTATCTTACGACCTAGTATCTACATTACTCCTCCCACCTACCCAAGCGGAGGTGATCCTCCTGATATACGGACTTGTGCATGGTGGACACCTCCACAACCCAACTGAGCCAAGGTGGTGACCACCGAGAATGGAGCAGGCGGGGCTTAGGGAAACAAAAGCTGTTGAGTGCAGGGTGGAGCAATCGAGAATTTGGTGGCGAGCTTATGATCCAGTGGATATATCTTGTCAATGAGCCAACCTAAAATTTGAGTATGGGGTTGCGGAGAAATTTGAGTTGTGTATGATCCGGGGATAAACTTGAATCGTGAGGATGATTTGTTGCGGCGGAAGAGGCCGCCAACCTTCAATTTTTCAACGATCAGAATCGGGTGATGCATCAATTAAGCGGATTCGATTCTGAGGTCGTGAGTCGTCGGGTGGTTGGATGATCGACTGACATTGTACCATTTGTGGCGGAAGGGCGAAGGTCGAGTGAATTAGGAGGCGCCCGTCTGAAGAATTCGCTCGGGACCAAGACATGTTGAAAGCCGAACAAGCGTATTGGAGGAACAAGAAAGAGATGGGTTTACGAGAGGCAGCGAAGAACCATGAGAAATTGAGAGTCTTTGTGGAGCACAGCGAACATCTTTGTGAGCATGAGGGAGGAAAATGCGAGAGCACAAACAAGCGAGAACCAGACAGTGCTGTTAGATGCTAATGGAATGTGGTGGGAGGATGGCGACTTATATCTCGCCCACCTGAGGCGAAGGCTGGGCGGTGGCCAACAGGCTGCACACAGTACCTCGAGGAGGTAGACCATATGACTAGAAGTGGGCGGTATTTCAAGCCCCCACACCTTGATCAACAGGGCATCGAGGGAAAGATAAGGAGGCGGAAGCGGAGAAGCAAGTTGAAGAAGAGGCATCTTGAAGCGGCTAAAAGAAAATACAAGCAGACATCTCCATTTGGGGGCGCTTATGGCTTCGAGGTACCTGAGCAATGTCCTCTGCTATGGATGAGCCAAACTCTCCATCGAAACTCATGAAACAGTTAGTTGGGTTGGTCTTTCAGGAGGAGGTTCCCGGCATTGACTTTTCGGACAAGGAATTGCCGCTGAGGCGTGGATCATGAGACCTCTCTACATCTCTGTAGAATCACGAGGACAAATGGATTCGGTGGTGCTTGTTGACCTGGGTCCGCTATCAATGTTTGTCGGCGAGCAGGCGTATGCAATTGGGTTAAAACTGCGGACTTCACACCCACTACTCAAATGTCAAAGCATATGACAATACAAGCGGGATGTCACAGGGGACGGTAAAATCAAACCAAGATCGGGCTGGACAACACGAAGTAGATTTTCATATCTTGGAGGTCCTGCATCCTTTAACATGCTTTTAGGCGACCACAGGTTGCATCGGTGAAGGTAGTCTCATCTACTTTACATCAAATGGTGAAATACCCCTATGGAAAGGGAGTAGCCATTGTTTTTGGGAATTCATCAATCCATCCTCCTCCGGAGGTATCTACGCCAGTCCTGGAGATCGAACACGGCATGGAGGATATGTTTATATCGGGATTTACTTTGGCTGAGGCCCGGGTGGTACAAAACATTATGGCTGTGAATGAGGGTGTGTATGTCAGCGCTCAAGTCGTCTACCTCATGAACAAGCTCTGACATATCCGGGGATGGGATTGGGAAGAAGCGGCGAGGAAAGAATTCATAGCGTTGGCGAAGTGCCACATAATCCACATACCTTTGGATTGGGTTATCTGCCCACCAAAGAAGATTAGGCGAGAAAGGAAGAAATGGCCGGCGAGGCGAGCAGCAGTGGGAAGCCTTTGATCTAATGCATAGGCCCATCTGGGGTACCACGAGCAGACGCTTCGTCCGGAGGAGAAGATTTTCCATTCTGCGGCTTCCCGAGCCATGGTTCAGCGAGAGAAGCGCGTGCCGGCTTGAAATCTTTTCGACACGCAACTATCAGGGATAGCGTTGCCTGAAGCGAGCAGACCCAACAAGCGAAATTTGGCGAGAATAAAGCGAGGATCTTGAGGGCGCGGAATTGGAAATGGGGTAGCAGCATGTCTCCTCTCGATCCTCCGATCGACCAAGATTGCTTGGGAATAACTTCATGGTCTCCATGATTGGGGATGAAAGCAGTGCCGAGCCAACGGTGACTATCTTGGATGCATCAATCGCGCCCTCTCTCATTTAGCGATCTGAGGAGGATTCTTATCGGCGATTAAATTCGGGTGGTGGCGGAATCTGATTCCACGAGTCTTGTGAGTGAATCGATTCGGCTCGTGAGTCTGGTCTGGTACTCTGGGGTGTCAACCGGATGCCTGATCTGTCGGTCGTCTTTCCTTTTCATTTAGTCTGTTATGGCAGATGAATTGGGCGATTTGGATGAACTTAATGAGAATGAGGTGAATGTGGTTTCGAGTACTTTTACGTGCCCTAATTTATTGCATTAATTCGGACTTTCAAAATTTTGATCAAAGCAGCGAGGGCGAAGTTCCTCGGTTTAGCGTCTAATTGAGCAAGAGCAAGAGATTTGTTAAGCCATTAATGGATGAAATCATTTTTGTGAACATTAGTCTTGAGGAGGACCCTTGGTGGTCGGATCGGGTCCACGTTGTCTTCGAGGAACGGCGCTTAGTCGCTTTATTAAAAGATTTCAAAGATGTTTTGGCGTGGTCCTCTGAAGACATGCAGGAATCGATCTGAGATTATCTGACATCGGATCCCCTTGACCGAGGCCCGACACATCAGCGAAGCTCGGAAGGATCCGCGGATTGGGCTCTCAAGATTAAGGAAGAGGTCACCAAGCAAATTAGCCTTGGGCTTCTGCTAGTATCTGAATATCAGACTTGGTTGTGACATTGTTCGGTCTTAGAAGAAAGATGGCGGGGATCGGGTGTGTGTAGACTTGAGGATTTGAGCGAGCTAGTCAGAAGGGCGACTTTCCTGCCACACATTGATGAGTTAGTGGACTTCCGGCGGGGCATGCATTGCTCTCATTCATGGATGGCTTTTCGAGGTATAACCGGATAGTGATGGCGCCGGAAGAGCGAGAAAAAGCGCATTCACCACCAGTAGAAACATCTGCTATCGGGTCATGCCGTTTGGGTTGAAGAATCTGGGGCTACTTATCAGCAGACGCGACCACAATACTACATGATATGATCCACAAAGAGGTTGAGGTGTCGTGGGCGACATGATTGTCAAGTCAAGAAGAGAGGCCACTACAGCCTTGCACAAGTTTTCCAAAGGATCGAGGAATTAGGTTGCGGCTAAACCCTCGAAATGTCGTTTGGTGTTCTGGCGGGGAAAATCTTTGGGGTTTGATTACACAAAGGGGCATCGAGGTCGACCCTTCCAAAATCAAGGCCATCTTAGAAATGCCACCACCAGGGTGAAAAGGAGGTGCGAGGCTTTACGGGTAAGTGCAATTCATAAGGCGGTTTATTTCAAAACTAACCTTGACTTGTGAACCACTTTTGGTCTGAAGAAAGGAAAGAAGTTCAATGGGACGGTAGATGTCAAGGCTGCATTTGAACAGTTAAAGAATATCTCTGAGAACCCACCCGTTTTATCACCGGTGAGAACCGAAGCAGATTGATTTTGTATCTGTCGATGGCGGAGACCACGATGGGCTGCATGCTTGCTAGAAAGCGAAGATAAGGTGGAGAAAGCCATCTACTATTTGAGCAAGAAGATGCTAGAATATGAGACCCGATATCGCCCTTTGGAAAAAGGCTTGCTTAGCTTTGGTATGGGCTACCGAAGGCTGTGGCACTACTGTTAGCTCACTCTGTAATGTTGGTTTCACGACTAGATCCCATCAAATATCTTTTAGAAACCGGTAACTTCTGAGTAGGCTAGCTCGTTAGTTCTTTGTTGCTCTCGAATTTGATCTCACATATGTGGCGCATAAGTCGATAAAGGAAGAAGCGATGGCGAGTTCCTTGCCGACCATCCGGTTGAGGGATGAAGCGATTGAGTATCTATTCGAGATGAAGCAATTACGCATATCGGCGAGAAACTTGGACAATGTACTTTGTGGGCGTCAAATCAACATGGGTATGGGATAGGAGTGTTGCTAATAGCTTTTGACAATTCCGTATCCTCTAGCCTTCAAACTCGGTTCAAAGTCTCAAATAATGAAGCGAGAATATGAAGCGTGCATTCTTTGGTTTGGGCGACCCTAGAATTAGGGGCAAGGCAATTTGGGCGTCATTGGGGATTCGAACCTTGTTGTGTCTCAAGCTAAAAGGCTGGAAAGTAAAGAGGAAAATATGATGATGTATCACCAAACCTTGGATTCTTGATTCCTCGGTTTGAAAAGTTAAATTTACTCATCTACTAAGAGAACAACAAGTTCATGATTCATTAGCAACTCTATCATCCATGATAGACATCCGTGTGGAGTCCGAATCGTCCGATCATTATTGACGAGAAATTTGTACTGCCTATGAGTCGATTGCAACCATAGATGAAGTTGGGGCGAACACCTGGTACTCGACATCTGGAATTTCTTGGAGAGAAACATACACGCCGGGGTAAATGCCAAAGACAAAGAGGGCAATAAGAAGATTGGCAATCGAGTTCATCATCTGCGGGGGTAAACTGTATAGAAGAGGTCATCTGGGAATGCATAAACTGTGTGTTGATGCTGAAGAGTCCAGGCGTCTGATGGAAGCCATCCATGGGGGTGAATGTGGTGCACACATGAACGGGGTGATGTTGGCTCGGAAGATCCTTAGACAGGGTTATTATTGGTCCACCATGGAGGAGGATTGTATCGGTTTTGTTCGGCGATGCCACAAATGTCAGATCCATGCAAATCGCATGAATATCCGCCGTCAAAGTACAACATGACCGCCATGGCCATTTTACATGCAGGGAATTGATGTGATCGGGTAAATCACGCCCGAAAGTCGAATGGGCATGAGTTCATCCTTGTAGCGATAGATTATTTCACAAAGTGGGTTGAGGCCCAATCTTATGCGGTGTTGAAAGCTTCTGCGTTGCAAAATTCATCGAAACAACATTATCTGTCATCTCTGAGTCCCAAATGAAATAGTTTGGGACAATGGTTCCCACTTCAAGAAGGAGGTGATTGATTTGTTGGAGAAATACAATGTGGCTTTTCATAAGTCATCTACTTACGACGCAAACCAGCGGGCGGTTGAGGCCGCCAACAAGAATATCAAGCGCATACTACGAAGATGGTGAAACCTCTCGGGTGGCGGACAATTGCCGTTTGCTCTGTGGGGCTCTGAGGACTTGATCGAGAACTTCTCTTTGGGCGACTCGTACTCATTGGTCTATGGGATGGAGGCCGTTCTACCTATTGAGATTGAGGTCCGTCATTACAGTATTGGCGAGTGCGGATAAGCAGTTAGCGAGAATAGATTTGAGAACTCATGCTTTTCGATGAAAGAAGGTTGAAAGCAACATACCACGTCCAAGGTTATCAACGCAGAATTGCTCGGACTTTTAACAAGAAGGTTAAGTCGGGAATTTGAAAGAAGGAGATTTGGTACTCAAGGACAACGAGCTCCATCCACGACCCAAGGGGCAAGTTCGGACCTAATTGGGTGGTCCTTACATCATCAAGTCAATGCAGTCGGTGGAGCTGTGGTTACGATGGATCTAGATGGCTTGGAGTTTTCCCAACCGATCAACATGGACAAGTTGAAGAAATATTACCCTTGAGAGGCTCGCTGGGCTTGAAAACCGAAAAGGCGACCTAGGCAAAACTTCGAGCATAGAAAATTTGAAATTATAAAAGCGAGCTCATAAGGTTGAAAACCATAAAAGGCGGCCTTGGCAAAAGTTAGGCGCAAAAGGAGAGTAAAAATACGGCGAACCTAAGCTGAACTCGTAAGACTTGATTCCCATCTTTGGGATCGTGGCGACTTCATCTTGAAGTTCGATCATAATCTTTTCCCGATCAACTTTGTCCATTTGATCATCTCGATCATCTCTATTCATCGGCATCTATCGTGATCTCGATGCAGTGCTATTCAAACTAGGGGCAACTTTCCGTTGCCATGAAGTGTTCGGCATCTTCGGACTAGGGGCAACTTTCCGTTGCCATGAATTGCGAGGCACTTGTTGGACTAGGGCAACTTTCGGTTGCTAGGATTGAGGTTGTGCATCTCGTTAGCGGATCTCGAGCGTGTCGATTGATCCATATCGAAAATAGTTTTGAAAAGTTTTAATAAAAGTTGACTTTGTTCAAATTAATCTTTTCACAACTAAGACCATTTTGGACCAAAAGTGGAGAATTTTCGATTACCACAACCTTCAATTTCATTGATTTCAAAATAAAGTTCTTTTGCTCTTGCATACAATTGAAGTTGCTTTTTATTACATTCATAAAAACTTGAAAGTACTAATAAAGCAATAAATCGGGGCATAGTCAAGTCGGATGTCCTGCGCCCCTTCGAGCTAGTTGAAGCTTGATGCCAACTTAGGCCCAACACATGCCTCCTCGTTGAGCCAATCGGCCTCATCGGACAAAGTGCAACTGAAAGCAGGGGCGGGAGACAAGAGCTCTCTGGTCCTCCAAGCTGTAATATGTCGGGCAAGATGTGCACCTCGAATTTGGAAATGTGGCGGATACTCTATCCCTCAGGAGGCAAGTCGATCATGGCGGGCGCGCGAGAATACGGAATGGGAAATAGAATACCTGATGAGTCAAGCCGTCAGGCGGATCGGTATCTGGAACATCTTTGTAGCTCATCGCCAGGAGATTGAGCCAGACGGCGCCAAGCAATGCGATCTGGCGATAAGTTGCACATCCATTCAAACCACCGGCTCTCGTCGGGAGCATTAACTAGGCGTTCTTGAAAAAAGTAGCATGAAATTTGAATAAGCGAGCAAGAGTCCACAACTTGCAACTTATCCATCAACCATATACGGGGAGGGATGAAAAATGAGAGAATAAAGAATAGAGATGTGCGATGAGAGAAAAGTGAGATAAAGGTTTTGTGAGAAAAATCGGGCAGAGGCGAGTGATGTAAACAAATACATGTGAGCTTAGGTGGGAAACATTACCTGTAGCAGTAGTGGACTCCCTGCAAACCTGGTTGTCTCTTGGCGGTAGAAGGCATCTAGACCCATCAGTGTCTCGGCCAAAGTCATGGCAATACAACTCTTTCCTTCCCTCAAGCCTTGGGCGACTTCAATCAAGCGGATGTTAGCTCCTCCGGGCGAAACAAGCGAAAATGGGATAGCGAGGCACAAGCGGAGGGCATCTTTGCGGAAACCTTGCCAATAGTGGTCATTGCGGTCCTGACATCGAGAATCGATGCATCGGGCTCGGGATATCTAACATCCATTACCAATCGAGATCGAGCATCATGCGTTGAGACCGCACATCGCCCTAAAGCTTGGGCATGGCGAAAGCGAGGCGAGGCAAGACCTCTTCGGCGTTCGAGACTCCATCAAAGCGAAAATCTTCAAAGGTAGGACATACCTCTTGCCCTCCAAAAGTGAAGACATCGTCACCGGATTCCAAAACCTTGCGCGGCATGGAGGAAAGAAAGGTGCGATGGAGTCCGCCTCAGCGTGAATAGTGCATTCAAGCGAAACCGGGAAATTCAACTTCTCAGGAGCCATCTAGAGAAGAAATCCAAGATGTGAGATTTGAAATGCTTCCATTTTGTGAGGAAAGGTGATGAAATGAATAAGTTCCAAGAGTGGAGCTTTTATAGAGGGCAAAACACTATTCAAGGGACACTTGTCAACATTTGATTGGTTGTGGGAGGGTGGCCGGCCACCTATCCTAATGGTAAGCCACCTTTTCGTCTTCAAATCTGAAATGCTTCGGCCTCGCATTGGGTCCCATTTGCCCTTGGGAAGAAAGTTTGAAGCATTTGCATGCATCGGGAATGTCGAAGGCCTCCATTTCTCTCGATTTCGGGTGCGTTCCGTTATCCAGACTGTCCGTCCGAAGTATGTTTTGTTTTGCTTATCGAGTTGTTGTTTTGCTTATCGAGTTGTACGTTTTGTCGAGCTATCGCATTTTGTGTTTTGAGTTGTTACCCTTTGTGGTTACACAATTTTGTTAAGTCTTGTCTTTTGAGTCATTAACATTGTTGTATTTTGTTTATCGAGTTGTAAACTTGCTAAGATACATTATCTCTTAGTGAGTCGATTTGTTTTTATTTGTTGCGTCGGTTCATTACCTGACCCGGTAAATACATGAAGCACATTTTCATTCAATTCCATTTTGTGCAAAATGATGTGATGCGATGCTAGGAATTTCTAATACAAACATCTTTTCTAAAATTTGTTTCATTCATCATGTTTTACAGAATAAAAGGTACAAGTTTTACAAAAATTAAAGCGCCTAACAATGTGCAAAGTGCTACAAACTACTAGCTAAAAAGTAGAATAAGCGAGGAAATAACATCGGTGTCCTCGGGAGCAGAATGGGGAGGCCCTCTCATCCTCTTCTGGGATAATCTCTGCATCTTCATCACCATCCGGATCGGGCTGTCATCCTCCGGATCCTCCTCGGGCTCATCTCTGCTCCGGAACCAAGGCCGGAACCTCCTCTCCGAGATGCCTCGACACATGATCTGCGACCTCCTCCTCGTCATCCTCGACAATGGGTGCCCTGCGTCTGTGAGGCGACCACCTCCTCGAGCTCCTCGGTAAGGCTGGATGGCCCGGCTCCTTGAGTCCTGTGCCTCGGCAGGTCTAAGCGCCTCGACCTCTCTGAAAAAGGCAGGGAGGCCCACCTCGTGTGGAGCATATCTTGGAGGCATCTGAAAATGCAAAGTGCAATCGTCGGTTCAAACATAAGCAGTGCAAATCTGATATGTGAGTGGGGTGTGTGCGGATGTGTTCTACCTGACCTATCGGTGCAATGGAATGTTTAAAGCGAGCATTAACAAAAATATGATAAATGCAAGAAAGATGAAGGGTACACAGAAGCCCATGATGGACATCTGTGCCTCTCTGTGAGGACCATCCCCTCAGCGAGGCCACCACCAGAGCATCTGGTCTATGTACTCAGGGTGGGCTGGAACACAAGCTCAACTCATCAATAAATAAGCAAGCGCCAAAATATACGTGTGACAAATGAAAAATGGTAGAACATCTGGGTGGTGAGTCGGGATCAGCGGCGTATCGTGACCGAGCATCGGAGGCTCCATAGGGATCGGAATCGGGAGGTAGCCCCATCGCCAACTCGTCAACTCGGTTGGCATCTCGGCCAGCCATCGGGGTGATCAAGAGTCGGAGGATCGGAGGAATCGAGCGCCTCTACCTCTAGATGTCTGGCCTGCTAGAAGAAGGGATATCTGTAGCGTAGCGACTTCGAAGATGGTGCGCCGGTGGACCTCCGTGGTGGAGCCGTACTCCGTCGAAGGGCATCGGTATATCTTGGCGATAGGTGGCGTAGTTCCCATCAAGAAGATGTAATAAAGCATCAACGCCTGCATAGCACTCTTGACCTCCTCGGGGATAATCTATCAACGATCGCATGGTGTCTGGAGGCCCTGGCGGAGGTCTGAGAATTGCCCCCATATCGGCCCAGCGTTCCCCTAGGAACCAAGCCACCCGGTCCCTCGGCGAGGAACATCTTTGGGAACTAGTCGACCCTCCGGGCGATTATCGAGATCATCGCCAAAAAAGGCGCGAGCGCCAAGTGATCTGCGGACAACGGTCATAAATCAATCAATCGAGAATATATAACGGATCAAAGATGAAAATGAAAGGAGGAGAGTTACGAAATACCTCTGTCGCCCGAGCGGTGTCAAAATCTTGTCATGAGAGAAGAGTCTCTCGAGGCCTCGGTAGATGCTCACCCTCAAACATCAATGAATCTGGTCGTCGGAGGCCACCACCTCCATCTCGGAGCGATGTGGGAAAATACACATACACCCATAGTGAAAAGCGGTGTAGAATGTGAATCTGAGAATGCAAAGTGCCCGTGTGTGCGATGAACAAGTAATAAGGAGCAAAATGTAAATCAAGAGGGCAGAATGTACCTCGGGCTCTCCGATGGCCGAGTAGAATCCCTCGTGTGCGAGGCTGCGCTCATGTAACGATCTGAGGTAGCAGGGCGCCGCCCCAATCCTCTTGGCCGACACTGTGAGAGGTCTACAGGCCTTCGGGAGATGTAATCCTACCATGTTCCCTCTATCGGCAAACAAGGTGGTCTTGGGGAGGTACATAAAAGGAAACACAGACATCTTGCTCCGCCTCCTCGAGAGTCTCGGGCTCCATCTGTGGCCGGGAAATGGGAAGCAAACCAGAGTGTCGGACCCTCCGAACCTCTGTCTCTGGGGTGTGCCCCAATAGGTGCATCAGGCGACCTCCCTTGACCCATATATCCTCGTGAGGAATGGGCCCACCGCCTCGTCTGGCGGTGAGTCTGACAAAAATCGTGGGGTCATGGTCATATCGGTGGCGAGAAAAATGGAAAAAATTGGTGGTGTCCCACCTCTCTCATAAGCGACAAATAAAGTCCTCTTGATGAGGCAATGAGATAACCCTCTGAGAATGGCGAATCTGCAAAGTCAACCAATCCCGGACGACTTAGGAGCTCAAAATACCACTCCCTCGGCGGCAGAGCCATATCCTCGCCTTGTGCGAGTGAACTGCATTCGAATAAATGCATAGATCGACAAATGAAGTGAAAATGAAACGTGTGCAAATGAAGTGAAAATGAGTTGCGTGCAAATGGAGTGAAAATGAAATTGCGTGTTGATGAATTTGGTATTTGGGTTGTGTGTTCAAAGTTTGAAAATCGATTAAACGTGTGTTCGCTTCAAATCTGTGTGTTCGATTACATCAAGTTTGGAATTGTCGTTCTACTTCCAATCGATTAAGAACGTGTGTTCGCTTCAATTTGGGATTGTGTGTTCTACTTCTAATCGATTAATGTGTGTTAAGCTTCAATTTGGGGTGTGTGTTCTACTTCTAATCGATGGGCGTGTGTTAAGCTTCAAGTTTGGGGTGTGTGTTCTATTTCAATCGATTAATTTGTCGTTAAGCTTCAAGTTTGGGGCTATGTGTTCTACTTCTAATCGATGGGGTGTGTGTTCGCTTCAAGTTTGGAATTTGTGTGTTCTACTTCTAATCAGTGGGTATGTCGTTCGCTTCAAGTTTGGGGCTGTGTGTTCTACTTCAATCGATGGGCATGTGTTCGCTTCAAATCGATTGGGTATGTGTTCTACTCTCAATAAGTGGGTGTGTGTTCTACTTCTAATCGATTAATTTGCGTTCGCTTCAAGTTTGGGGCTGTGTGTGTTCTACTTTCAAGCGATTAAACGTGTGTTCGCTTCAAGTTTGGGTGTGTGTTCTACTTCTAATCGATTAAGTGTGTGTTCGCTTCAAGTTTGGGGTGTGTGTTCTACTCTCAATCGATTAAACGTGTGTTCGCTTCAAAATTTGGGCTGCGTGTTGAAAATCTGAGTTTTGGGGTGTGTGTTCTACTCTTAGTCGGTATGTCTTTGTGTGCTCATTTTCAACCGGGTTGTGTCTTGGTGAATCAATGTTTGAAATTTGTGTGTTCAATTTCTAACTAATGTGCCTTTGTCGTTCACAATTATTCAATATGCGGTGTTCATGAAATTCAAGTGTTTAAGTCACATGCTCGGGATGCAAGTATCATGTAAGTAAGTTAAGCGTGTGTCTAAGCATGGCGAGGAGTATGAAATGCACGAAAATCTGAGAATAAAGTGAAATACCTCTGCATCGTAGGAGAGGTCTTTGCTCGACTCGTAGAAGAAGATCCCCGGTGCTCGATCGTTGAATTCGGTGAAATAGCGAAAAGTGGCTCATGCGGAAGCCTATCTGGCATTGGAACTGATCGGGGAATGAAAGGCGGACCCTCGAGGCGGTGTCATGAGATCAAAATCATCCCGGCACTGGAGGACCTCCACGAATGGAAAATGACCCGCCATTGCAAGAAATGCAAGAGGAGCAAAAATGAGCAAAATAGGCCAAAATTGGAAAAAAGTCAACAAAAGTCAACTCTCGGGAAATGAAAAAGTCAACCAAAAGTCAACTCCGGAAAATTTTCCAAATAATGAGACAAACTTACCTCAAGTGGTGAAAATGAGAAGAAGCCACGAAGTCAAAATTTAGTAAACTCAAAGTGCTTAAAAGCTGAAGATTTCATAAAAACAACTTGCGTGGGAGTAGGCGGCGTATATAAAATGCAGATCTGAAAGAAAAGATAGCTTAGAGAGCAAGAGGAGAGAATTTCACACTTGGGGGTGTGATTTCGGAGGCAATGGGCAAGCATATATATAGAAATATGAAAAATGACCAAAATGCCCCTACTTTGGGCAAGTGGTCGTGAGCCACCTAACTTTGGTGGCCGACCACCTCCCCCCGGCCGATGGCTTCTCCTAGGGTAGAGGCCTGGCCGACCATGTTCCCCACCCCCTCCCCTACCTCTCTACAAATTTTGAGGAAAATCGAAGCTCCCGGGACCTGAAAAAGTTGAAGGAAAGTGCACTTTCTGGCGCCGAATTGCTCCACCGGAAATTCAATTGCAATTATTGACATGTGTCTCATCATTATTCATCAAAATCGGAGTGTATCCTTTTTAAACGTGTTGTGACCTCTCCGGGAGGTAAATCAGAGACCGCGATTGAGTTGCCGTCGCCGAAATGCGCGTTTTCCGGCTCAACCTTTCATGTCAGACGGGCACCCTCACTTATGTTCGTTTTGCATTATTTGGCTCATAATTTGCATTCTCATCAATGTTTTGCATGTCATGCATGATTTCTTGATGTGTAGTACTCCTGCGCTTGAACATGCGTTGTCGCGCATTATCTTTTCTCGCGTTGTGTTGCATTCGTTCACTGACACTGTGTATGTCAAACTCTTCGAATCATAGGAATCGCATTGAATATATGTTGTTAGCATATTGTTCTTGTTGGATTTCTCTCTTTTGCAGGCACGATATTGTATGTACGGTTCATTTGAAATTTGGTGCAACGAACCCGAATCAGCCAGTTATCGTATCTTCTCCGTGTGAGACGCGACGAGAATTGAATGATTCTCCGCATTCCTTACTGCATGAAATGTAGTTGTTGCTTTGCATCCCTGCTTAAAACTGTTGCATCTATTTGTCAATACTTGCTTCATTACAGCTTGTTGCACTTGCACAAATCACCTGGCTCCGCGCCTATCATTTACATTCTTGCCCCCCCTGCCTGCGGGCACGCATCACTGTTTATCCTGTATGATTGTCTAAGTCTTCGGCCTTGTCAAAAATGGGTCGTCTCTGGGCTTTGACATTCACTCACGTCACTTCTTGACTTTCGAGTTCTGTCAAAGAGGGGCAACTGTAGACACCCCATTTTTGACCGACCTTAAGACTCAGACGTCGCCGATTGAGCGCTCGATGATGTTGCATGTTGTGCTCGTTCAGAAGTCTCAGAGTCGCGGTCGCGCGTCCTGCCTCCGGGCTTTCGAACTTTCTTTTGTGCTTTGTTTCGGTTTGCGAACCAGACTCGGTTTTCTCTGTTTTCTTTCCTGAGGGGAGGGAATGGTCCCGTAGACTATCTCCCGGTGGCCGTGAGCTACTTTTTGTGGCCGTAGGCCATTTTGCCATTCGGAGCCGGTTCGGTTTTGGGCCGTCGGGCCGTGTGCCTCGGCTTCAGGACGCCCAACCATCTCCGAGTTCTCCGGTTTTGGCTTGCTCTGTTTTATAGTTCCAAGAACAACTGGGGCCTCGATGCCCACTTCATGGCCGTATGCGCTTCGGTGCTTCTGATCGGTTTCGGGACCGAACAGCAGTTTAGGCCCCGAGTATTCATTTTGCATCGTTTTCTCCGATTTTGGCGAGAACCTTTGTTTTGTCATTCAGGGACACTTGGGGTCGTGGATGCCCACTTCTTGAATACCATTTCCGCACTGACCCATTTTCGGGATCCGGAATTGCGGTTTGGCCCCGGCGTTCATTTCTCATTAGTTTTTGTTCAAATTTGGCGGTACCTCTGTTTCAACACGGGAAGATCCTTTGGGGGTGGGAGGCCAGCAATTATCGAGATAACGATTTCGCTCTTCGTGCCCGTTTTGCTCACTTAGGGCCAATGTTGAACACCACAGGGGTATTTTCTTCCAACCAAAGCTACATATACGTGATCGGGGGACATGGGAGGACCCTAAAACTATTAGTCGGCCAGAAATTGAGTTTCATTTTTGAGGCTCTCCTTCAAGCTCTATGTTGTGGCTCTGCTTGGTGTTGCCAATTTCCGACCTTGGAACCTTGTTGCACACATGGGAGGACCCTAAAGTTGGTGGTCGGCCCAATTGTGTAGTTCATTTTGAGCCTCTCCTTCAAGCTCTATGTTGTGGCTCTGCTTGAGTTGCGATTAGACCACAGGGCCATATTCTACACACTTGGGAGGACACCTTTGCATGGTGGTCGACGACAAATCTTTACTTCATTTTTTGGGGGTGGCCGGCCGGCCATGGTGGGTGGCTGGCCGACCAGGTGGGGTGGGTGGCCGGCCACCCTGCAGAAAACCCCCCGGCCGGCCAGGTTCCTGCTTTCGGCTCATTCGGTTGTCGGATATTTTTGCCAAAATATCACCCCTTAGGATATTTTGGGAGGGAAAGATTGCCTCCATTTCCCTCCCCTTTTACACCTTTTATTGCTTACAAAAAGGGCTGGACAGCCCCTTTTCCTAGGTTAGAAAAATTTGTCTCAAGAGCCTTTATTCAAAATCCTTGATTTCCATAGCCCAAAACCTCAAAAACTTCCAAGTTCCTAGGCAATTCCTTCATCAACCCTTAGCTCTACCATCCCCACTACCATTCCGGCAGCAAGGAAGTGTTCTCCAGTGGCTAAGAAGCACCAAATTCAGGCCAAGAGGTAGCAACAATCGGATCTTCAAGGGTAAGTCTCCAAATCTCTTTTTGTAGCATAATTTTGCTTCCTATTTCTACCCTATTTCCTTTCAGTTTTTGGGCCTTGACCCCTACTGGTTTTAGGCTTATTTTGATCCCCTCTACAACTTTGTAGAAGGGCTCAACTTCATTTGGTGTCTCCATGATACACTTGTTTCAATATCTAGCTTGTATGTCATAATCTTGCATGCTATTTTTAGCCTATTTGCATTTGTTTTTGGGGCTCCGACCCCTACTGGTTTTGTGCTTATTTTGAGCCCCTCTACAACATTGTAGAAGGGCTCAACCTTGTTTGGCCATTCTATATACCACCTCCCTTTGAAATCCACTCTAGGCCCTAATTCTTGCATGATTTGTAGCCCTTTGTGCTTTTGGTTTTAGCTCTTGGTCAGAACTGAAAGGGGTCTTATTTTGACCCCCTCTACATGTTTCATGAAGAAAGTTTTGTTGTTTGGTGTATGATTTGCATGTCTCTTGTTATAACCTCTTTTGAGCTCCATTTTGCATGGAATTGTTAGCGTGTTTTCATATTGATTTTGGGGCATCCATAAACTGAATATATGCTTATTTTTGGGCCCTCTTCAGTATTGTAGAAGAAAGTTTTTCCATTTGACTTTTCTATATACTACCTCTCTCAATACTTCTCTTTTGGCCACTAGTTTTGCATGCTAATGTTGCCATACTTGTGATCATAATTTGGCCATGTTTTGTACTGAAAAGATGCTATTTTTGGGACTTCCTTGCTACTATTTTTGCTTTCATGTGCCAATTTTGCATGTTTAGTAGGGCCGTAGGCCATTTCGGGTGCTTTTCATCGCATTTCGGGCCTTGGTTGTAATTTTGTTATACTTTCGGGGCTGTTTTCCCTTTCATTTAGTTGCTGAAATTTGTTTTGCATGCTTGCATATCATTTTTTTGTCATTTCATGCCTTAATGCATTGCCTCGGTTTGCGTGCGAGTACGCACTTAAACACTCCGTTTTCATTCATTGGCGGCTTATGTGAGTCTTGGTGAGGTCCTCTCATGTTGGCATAAGCCCAATCGCATTCCGTATGCCATTATATGCATTCCTTGATTTGCGTGTCCGCAGCACGCGTTTCAGCGACTTTGTTTTTAGCGGCCTCCCTCGTGAGTGGTGAGGCTCTCCCATGTTGGTGTAAGTCCATCGTGTCATTCGTATGCCATTTCGTTACATTTCATCATTGCCTCGGTTTGCGTGCATGTGGGCGCGCATTGAACGCCCGGTTTTATCCGATTTCTCATTTCTCATCGCCTCGGTTTGCGTGCTGTGGCACGCACTTTGCTGCCGGTTTATCGATTTCTCATTTATCATTGCCTCGGTTTGCGTGCGTGAGTGCGCATTTGGCTGCCGATTTATCCGATTTCTCATTTTATCATTGCCTCGGTTTGCGTGCGTGTGCACGTATTTGAAGGCATCTCATTCATAATAGTGTGTATGTCGAGTTGCATTTCATGCATATCATGCATATTGCATCGTGTTGGGATAGGTGTTAGCAGACGCGAAAGCGAACACGTTACCGGTGGCGGAACGGATCTCAAATCCCAAGTCACCGACACTCCGGATTACCCATGATGGAGTTAGGTTTTGTTGTAGCATTCATCTGCATTCATCCCATATTGAGTTGTGCAATTCGCTTTCTCGGCCATCATGCATCGGTATGCGTGATTGATGGCACGAGGATCGAGGCATGCATATATTTGTGAAAATACATTGCTATGCCCTCTTCCTGCTCTCTGTTACAGCAAAACCGAGGACCAACAACTTTTCGGAGTTCGGCGCGCATTTCGAGAAATACTGCAAACAGAGGCTAATTGGGGCATCCCAGTGGATTTCCGCGAGCATGACATGCATCATCCATCAGAAGCGAGGCAGTCCCTGGCTTGCATGCCAGTCTTACTTCTTTTATAATTAATTTGTTAATTAATTAGAAATCTGTATATTTATTTGGACTGTAATATTCTTGAAATTTGGGTCTGTATTATTTATTCGGACCCTCTGGCGAACATAAGCGTAATAATAAGTGTGCGTGAGTGTGATGTATGTCTTCAACCCCACGTCTTTCTCCCTTTTATTTACCTTTGATGGTTAGATATAGGGCATATTTCAATTAGCATCTGATAATGACTGTTTTGCATCATTCATCTGTTTTGCATGCAAGACTCGGCGCATCATACAAAGCTACATCTGTATTTCAATTCCAAATTGAGTACTTGATAATTGCATCTCATATGCCATATTTAGAATAGCCGAACTGCTATAGTTTGCATCTTTGCATGTGTTGCATTAGGCAATTGTATTTAGGATCATGCATGATTTCTAATCGGTTTTGTTTTGGCTTGGGTACTCGGTGAGTTTTATGCTTTAGCATCCTTGCATCGTGTGAGTGTTGCCATGATAGCATGCTTACCATGAGGCTATGTGCTTATGTGATATAGCGCCTTGAATGCACTGTGGGTGGAGGTTGAGTTATCTGAATTGGGACAATTCGATGATTGTTTGTTTAAGCCCACTAGATAATGGCAAAATCATGTTTTCTAAGCCCACAGGGTGGCAAATCCGCATTTTAGCCTACTGCGGGTAGCACCTTCACACCATTCTCAAACAAACAAACATGAAATGTTTTGTTCCAATCGAGACGGCCGGTCTATACTTGTATCTTTGTCATCACATAGTAATCTAGGCTAATAACGAATAAGAACTCACAATGTTTTCAAAAGCAGATATCATGGTTAGTAGAGGCGGTCTTTGGCCGGCGAGAGTGCTCACGATGTGACCTTCCCTAATCGTACCCAAGTTCCGAACCAACTTTGGTGATAGCGGACACGTGGCCTTCGACCGAGTCAGGGTTTCCTAAATTTCCCATTTTAAAATATTTAGGTGGCGACTCTGTTATCTGGCAAAGCAGTCCATGTTTGGCACTTCTTTCAAAAAATCTGTTTTCCTTCAAAACGATTTGCCGGATTTGGACTCTTTGGTTCAAGATTGAGAACCGCAACAAAATCGAGTCCGAACTGTAGCGAGGTCCCTCGCGGGCTTGCTACAGCGGGCCCGCAAACCGAGGCCATGATGTGAGACGCAAATCGGATAAAATCGAAGTGCCTCGAAATGCGTGCACATGGGCGCGTAAACCGAGGCGATGATGTAAGATGCAAATCGGATAAAACCGAAGTGCCTCGAAATGCGTGCACACTGGCACGTAAACCGAGGCGATGATGAAATGCAAACCGGATAAAATCGAAGTGCCTCGAAATGCGTGCACACAGGCATGCAAACCGAGGCAATGATGAAATGCAAATCGGATAAAACCGAAGTGCCTCGAAATGCGTGCCCACAGGCACGCAAACCGAGGCAATGATGAAATAGAATGAAATGGCATACGGAATGCCAATTGGGCTTACGCCAACATGAGAGGACCTCAGCCGCACTCACATAAGCTGCCGTCGGATAAAACAGAGGTGCCTCAAAGTGCGTGCCCACGGGCACGCAAATCGAGGCGATGATATACAAGCATGAAAATGGTACAGAAATGCAATGATGGGCTTATACCAATATGAGAGAGCCTCAGCTTACTCACACAGGAAGCCAATGAATGAAAACGGAGTGCCTCGAAGTGCGTGCCCAAACCGAGGCAATGCACTAAAGCATGAAATGACATGGAAAATGATATGCAAGCATGCAAACCAAATTTCAGCAGCTAAATGAAGGGGAAAACAGCCCCGAAATGATACGAAATGACAATCAATGCATGAAATCATCCCGAAATGTGATTTTAAGTACCCGAAATGGCCTACGGCTATGCTAAACATGCAAAATTGGCACATGAAAGAAAAAATAGTAGCAAGGCAGTCCCAAAAATAGCATCTTTTCAGTACAAAACAAGGCTAAATAACAACCACAAGTATGGCAAAAATAACATGCAAAAACGGGGAAAAAGAGGAGAATTACAAAGCAAGTGGTATCTACAATGCTCAAAATGAAAAACACAGTTCTACAACATTAAAGAGGAGCCAAAAATATGCATATTTACAGTGAATGACAACCCCAAAATCAGTATTTAGATATGTTCAAAATAGCATGCAATATATGGACCAAAAGAAGGCTATAATGATAGGTCATGCATGGAAGCACCAAATGAGGTTGAGCCCTTCTACAATGTTGTAGAGGGGCTCAAAATAAGCCTAAAACCAGTAGGGGTCGGAGCCCAAAAAACAAATTTATATAAGCCAAAAATAGCATGCAAGATTATGACATACAAGGTGGATATTGAAACAAGTGGTATATAGAAGCATCAAACAAGGTTGAGCCCTTCTACAATGTTGTAGAGGGGCTCAAAATGAGCCTAAAACCAGTAGGGGTCGGAGCCCAAAACAGTAGGCAAGTAGGGTAGAAATAGGAAGCAAGAAAATATCACAAAAGATGGAATTTGAGACTTACCCTTGAAGATCCAACTTTTGCTACCTCTTGGCTTGAATTTGTTGCTTCTTAACCCTTGAAGAACCTTCCTTTGCTGCTGGAATGGTAGTGGTGATGGTGAGGCTTAGGGTTGATGAAGGAATTAGCTAGGGACTTGAAACTTTTTAGGATTTTTGGCTATGGAAATGGAGCTTTTGGAAGAGAGGCTATTGAGATCAAATGTTCTAACCCTAGGAAGGAGTCAGCCCTCAAATAGGCAAGAAAGGGTGTAAAAGGGAGAAATGCATCAAGCTTTCCTCCCAAAATATCTCCCAGAGGGGTGAGATATTCAAAAAAGTATCCTGACATTAAAAGTTGAAAGCGAAGTCGGCCGCCAGTAACTACGGATGGTGGCCGGCGGCCACCCCAAGCTGTCGACCACTCCCTCTGGCCGGTCGGCCATGGCCCAAGAATGAAGTCAAAAATTTCTGGTCGACCACCAAAGTTTAGGGTCCTCCCAAGTGTGTAGAATAAGGCCCCAAGTTTGAAATCTGGCAACACTGAAACAAGAGTCACAACTAGGGGTGTTCACGGGTCGGTTCGGCTCGGGTGTGCCCTCAGCCCGCCAGCCGAACCGACCATATCGGTTTTGAAAAATTGCCACTCGCTGCCGACCGAGAATACATTCGAAATCGACCGTGACTCACCATTCGGATTGACGGTCGATTCGGTCGGTGAAAGTAAATGGAGTGAAAAGAAGATAGATCTGAGCGTATAAAGATAGATCTTAAAATATTAAACATGAAAATAGATCTGAGTATAGAGACCCAACTTCGCTTTAATCTGAGCATCATCTCACAGATTTGAGCATCATTATCATCGTCTATTAACACCATTACTGCCAGCAGAGGAAGATTAAGAGAAGAAAGAAGGGTTTTACATGAGAGAGACTAGGATAGAGAAGGGGTTTCTCAGAAAGAGTGGAATACACAGGGAGAGGAAGACAATGGTGAGAGTCTGAGAGAGTCGAATTGAAAAGGCGAAAGAGGAGAGAGTACAGAAAGAAAGGATGAGAATGAAGTTCAAAATAATAATAAAAAATTATAAAAAAAAATGTCTGTCTTTGAATGTGATAAGATAAGACATTGTGAGAGGCTATGGGTTAAAGAGAAATAAGGGGTTGAAAGACGTTGAGAAGAGAAGGGAGAGACCAGAGGGTTAGAGAGAGAAAGGCTAACAACGAAATTCAAAATATAATAATAATAAAGAATAAAAAAGAAAAGGAAGAAGTCTGTCTTGGGAAGAGGATATGACACTATAAATTAAAAATGGCCAGATTAATTGGAGGTGACAAGACTTCTTGTCTTGGAAAGGTAACAATGAAAGTATATAAAAATAATATTAAAAGGATATAAAATCTTGAGAAAGTAAAAAGCTTAATCATTTATGAAAGGTTGCAGAGCTTTTCAAATCTTGTTCAGACATATATAGATATATAGCAGATATACGGTCGGTTCGGATCAATCGGATTTTTATCTATCAAACCCGTTGCCGACCGAAATTTTGAAAAAAATACAAAATTCCAACCGAAGCCGACCGTACAGGTTTGCAAAACCGCCTATAGTGGGTCGAGTCGGACGGTTTGGATCGGTTTTCTCGGGTGATTCGGATCCTTGAACACCCCTAGTCACAACATAGAACTTGAAGGAGAGGCTCAAAAATGAAATTCACAATTACTGGCCGACCACCACTTTTTGGTGTCCTCCCATGTCCCCTCATCACAAATATGTAACTTTGGTTGGAAGAAAATATCCCCAGGGTGTTCAACATTGGCAGTGAGAGCAAAAGCAGGCGTGGAGAAACTGGCGGTTTCTGGAACAATTCTGGCCTCCACCCTCGGTGATCTTCCTAATGTTGAAAGCAGAGGTACCGCCAAAATGAACAAAAACCGATACAAAATGAATGCTCGGGGCCCAAACCGCGATTCGGAGTCCAGCAGGCTGCGAGGCAAAAGTGGCACTCTGACCCTGGCGGGCATCGAAGGCCCGGTGTTCCTCGGAATGATAAAATAGAGGCACTTACCAAAACCGGAGAAATCGGAGATGGTTGGGTGGTCTCAACCGAGGCACTCTGACGGCAGCTCAGGCAACCGACTCCGAAAATGGGCGAAATGGCCTCTGACCACGAAAAAGTAGCCCACGGCGAGAGATAGTCTCTGGGACCACTCTCCTTCCCTCGAAAGAAAAGCAGAGAAAATCGAGTCGGTTATGGCAAGAGACAAGGCACGAAGAGTTGAAGGCCGGGAGGCGAGGCGCCATGCAACTCTGAGACTTGAGCGATGCATGTGCAACATCACCAAGCGCTCAATCGGTGGCGTCGAGTCTTAAGGTTGGTCAAAAATGGGGTGTCTGATTGCCCCTCTTTGACAGAACTCGGAAGTCAAGAAGTGACAGGAGTGAATGTCAAAGCCCAGAGACGACCCATTTTTGACAAGGCCGAAGACTTAGACAATCATACAAGATAAACAGAGATGTGTGCCCGCAGGCGTGCCTTCAGGCAAAAAGGGGCAAAATGCAAAGTGATAGGCACGGAGCCAAGTGATCATGCAAGTGCAGCAAGCTGTAATGAGGCAAGTATTGACAAATAGATGCAACAGTTTTAAACAAGAATGCAAAGCAACAACTACATTTCATGCAGTTAGGAATGCGGAGAATTATTCAATTCTCGTCGCGTCTCACACGGAGAAGATACGATACTGCGGCGGTTAAATGCATTCGCACCGACCTCAAATGAAGTACATACAATATCGTGCACTGCAAAAGAGAAATTCAACAAGAACAATATGCTAACAACATATATTCAATGTGATTCTGTGGTTCCGAAAGTTTGACACTGCTTGATGTCGGCGAGTGATATTTGCATAAGCGATTAATGATGGTAAGGTCGCCAGATAAGCGCGATGCAACGCATTAACAAGTCTTGGTGAGATGTGCAAGATAGCACGATAAAATGCATGCACAATGCAAGTAAAGTGCACAAAATAGTGCGATCGCCAAAATAAGCGCGAGTGAAATGTAATGCACTAACAAGTGCAAGTGGGGCGCGCAAGATAGTGCGAATGATCTGATGCACAACATAGTGCGATCGCTAAACGGCGCGATTGATTTGAAATGCACAAGATAGTGCGATGTGATATGCAAAGCCGAGCGGTGCGATTGAGGTGCACAAAATAAGCGCGATGAATGCAATGCACAAGGCAGTCTGCGATGGAGGTCGCAAAATAAGCGCGAATGGTGAAGCGCACATAATAGTCTGCGATTGTGGTCGCAAAATAACGCGAATGTAAAGCGCACAAAAGCAGTCTGCGATTGAGGTCGCATAAAATAAGCGCGAATGATAAAAGCACAAAAGCAGTCGCGATTGAGGCGCAAAATAAGCGCGATTGAGATGCATAAGATAAGCGAATGTAAGCGCACAAAAGCGGTCGCGATTGAGGTCGCATAAAATAGTGCGATTATAAAAGCGCACAAAAGCAGTCACGATTGAGGTCGCAAAATAAGCGATTATACTACAAATCGGTCGCGATTGTTTGAAATGCACTAAGCAGTAGCGATCGCTAAGCGTAGCGAGTGATTTGAAATACACAAAATAGTGCGATACGCTAAACAGCGCGAGTGATTTGAAATGCACAAGATAGTGCGAGTGAGATACAAAGTGTAAGTGCACAAGACAGTGCGATGGAGGTAAAATGCACAAGAAAGTGTGATAAAATGCATCTTCTATGCAAGTATGGGGGCATTTTCTATGCAATATTGAAAGCAAGCATATTCTATGCATGAAACAAGTAAAGCATATTCTATGCGGAATCGAAAACAAGCATATTCTATGCATGAATCATAATGATGCGCGGCACGCATGCAACAACAGTGTATATGAAAGTTCACATTCTATGCAATAGAGGAGCATCAAATATGTACTCTGGTGCCTCTGATTTGCTTCTTAGAGGAATTCACAACATACTCAGCTCAAAAAGGGCACACCCTGTTCATGTTGGCGAGAGATAACATCTGCATGTGAAACCCTCTGGTGCTGCTTGGACTGCCATTCTGACTTGAAGCAGGCTTACACTTGGGGTCGAGACACACTCATACTCCAGAGAAATGGCGAGGCCTGAGAAGGTGCACCTGGAATGCAGTCTCGGATTTTGCGAAAGTTGAGACATGCTAAGATGCTCCAAATTTTCCCTCTTTTCTTTTGCTTTGCAGTCCGGAACCTAAAGAGCTTTAGATAGGTCCCTACTTTACTATTCTAACATGACCTGGGTTGAACCCTGCGGCTTTACGAAAGAACCAATTCTGTTTTGAACAAATGTGGAGAACGGCACGGCACTCGGAGCACGAAATGATTTTATTTTCGAAATTGAGAGATGAGTTTTCGACCAGGTATTGAGCCTACGACTGAACACAGCAAAACGATTCAACAAGGAAATAAAAGGCACACAACCTAGACACATCGAGTAACACTCGAAACGACTCAAAACAGGAATCGAGACAAACAAAACAAAAGACACGACACACAAGCGATATCTGAGGAGCTGTTTCACGGGTAGTGTTTCCCACCCTTCTCATTTGTGGTTCTCACATCACTCGGCCCTCAGCTCTGTTTTTTACGAAAAAGCCCTTTTCTCACTTTTCTCTCTCATACATCTCTCTATTCTTCAATCTCTCATTTTTCAATCCCTCCCGGGTGGTTGATGGATAAACTTGACAAGTTGTGGGCTCTGCCCTGGTATTCTAGATTCTTCTTCTTACGCACAAGCTAGTGAGTTCCTCCCTGAGAGGGTTGCACTACATTTGGGTGTGTAGCAAATCTGCAGCTGACATCGGTTGACGATGCTCTGCTGGGGAGTCTGGACATGATCAAATCCGTCTAGATGAGGGAGTGGAATATCCTGATCCATTCCAGTTCGTGCTTCGCAATTGGCTTGATACTTCGCTGCTTGGAGGGTGTAAGAGCTTTCTGCCCTTTCTAGCTTCAGTTGTACCCTCCTCTGGCAAGTAGAGTGCCCTTTTTTGGCAAATGCATTGACAACAGGGAAAGGACAGGAAGCCTGAGTCAACTGTGCCCCTAGTTCATCATTTCGACCATTTTTTGTTTTTGGCTTTCTACTAAAACAATTTTGACCAAAAATGAGAGTTAGATTAACATGCTTGTTCAGTTTTTGATTTGAAATCATGCAAGTCAGGTTATGAGCACTGAAAATTTTCCTTTTTGGGTCCAAGAAATGGTCCAGTTTTGGAAAAGATAGAATGATTTTTCGAGAAAATTAGCCAACCTCAGTTAAAATTCTCAAAAACTATTTTTGCAAACGGCTATTTGCTCAACGAGCATGAAACCTACTTCTGAGATGCACAACCTCGGATCCAAAGGAAAACTGCCCCGTACTTGAAGAGAGCTGCATGGCAACGGAAAGTTGCCCCTTGTTTGAATGGCACATGGCGCATTGAATAGCGGAAAGTTGCCCTTGTTTGAATAACCATGGCGCATTGAATGGCAACGGAAAGTTGCCCCTTGTTTGAATGGCACCGCAGCGCATTGTAGTCTGTCCTTAGAGCGACGAACACAACCAGACTCTCGGAGAAGGCGAAGATGATCAGAACCATCGCATGGACACAAATCAAATTTGAATTGTTTTACGGCTGGACTTCAGAATGAAGTTGCCTACGTATCCCAAACATGGGAATCAAGCCTTACGTAGTTCGGGGTTAAGGTACACTCGGGTATTTAACCTCTCCTTTTTATGCTCTAACTTTTGCCAAGGCGCCTGTTGCAGGTTTTCGACCTTGCGAGCTTTTTTTTTTTTTTTTTTTTTTTTCTATTCTTTTCATTCATTTTTCTTCTTCTTTTTTGCATTTTTCTTTTCTTTTCTTTTCTTTTCTTGCATTTTTGTATCTTTGCATTTTTTCCTTTTTTTTTTTTTTTTTCCTTTGCTCTAACTTTTGCCTGGGTCGCCCTTTCGGGTTTTCAGCCCAGCGAGCCTCTCGAAGGGTAAAAGTGTAACAAGTCCATGCCAAATGGTTATGAGATTGAAGCCCTCTGTATCCAAGAGAGTGGCTGTTGTATTGATTTGCAGAAGGATCCACCTTTAGCTCTCCAAGCGCATCGGATATTTTTGTTTTGCCCCTAGTTCGAGGGGTGCTACTGTTCTAGCTTTGCAAGCTTCTTCTGATGAGGTCTGACCTTCTTGATCTGACTTCGATGCCTCATGTTCGAGGGCTACTTCAAATCCAGCCACACAGGCCTTACATTGTGGTCGACCGTTGAACATTCTGAATGCACGTTCAAGGTTTGAAAGCAAAGGGGGGCAAGTCTCGAGACCGAGAGCGATCCTAAGCTGCACAATCTCAAGAGCGATTCCACATGTCTTGAGGACCGCGAAAACATTTTCGAAAGTTTTTAAGCGACAAATCGCTTCGTCTTTGAAAACGATGTAGGATCAATCTGGATCAAAGCGAGGGTCCTTCTCAATACTCACACTAACAAGCATGATTTCATTTATTAAGGGCTTAGCGTCTCTCTTTCTCTCAAATAATCAAAGTTTTGTAAATCCAGGAATTCCTCCATCTTTGTTTTACGCTTGGTGTTCAAAAGTTTTGAAAAACTTAGGTCAATACAATGACTTCAAGGCATAGGAAGCGGTGGAATGCCTTTGCCATTTCATTCAAATCGGCACAACTAGCACATGGCGAGAAACAAATGCGAGGCGTGGAAATTCTTCTTTGTTTCATTCAAAATCTGTTGGCATAAGCGGCTCCTAAGCGAACAGGACTCAAAACAAAGCAAAAAGACAAATAGAAAACAAAATAGTGATGTCCGAGGTAACACCCCCGGAATCACCCGACTCCTATACAACAGGACTGACTCGATACAACAAGACAGACCCAAAACAAAAGAGATTGACTCAAAACAAAAAGACAGACTCAAAACAAAGTAACAAAAACTGACCCAATACCCAAGTCAGAAAGCACAAAACTGGTATTTGCATATTGCTCAGAACAGTGCGTGCCATCCACCATATCCGGAGTAAACTGAGCGTTGCCCGCAGGTGGTTTATCTCTCGATCACATCACATTATCCCCCAAGTTCCTTGACCCGGTCTTGATAGACTTTCTTTGAGCTCGGCGGGAGGATGACCCGTTGTCCAATAGATCACAGTACTTCATGGCGAAGACAGGCGATTGTTGGTAGCATGGCGGTTCTTGATGGTATGCCTGATCTTGGGTAGCATCATGCGTAGCCGGAAGAGGGTTCGGGAGAGACCGAGGCTCAAGGGGTTTGAGATGGCCTTGTCCAGTAAGGATTTGGAAAGCTTTGGATAAAGGCATGTAGAGGGCATGGAAGACCCTCTGACCTCGGGGTTGGTACTTCAAGGTTTGTGGATTTTTGCTGGACACACTAGTAGAGGGATTGGCAGATGCTGGCCTAGTTTGTTGATCTCTTCTAAGTGAAGGATTAGAGCTAACAGGATTGCCTCTGGTATAACGGCCCTTCTCCCGGTTTTCCCTTTGATTCGGACTGCCCTTGACTTGAGTGGCGAAAATGCCGTCCACAGTTTTTGCAACAACTGCGAGCACTTGCTCTTTGTTCAGTCCCTCAGCTTTCAAAGCCTTAACAGCCAACAGAAGATGCTCATAGGGATCCATGCTTGCCCCTACCTTGTTCTTTCCACTCGCTTCCACTTTGCCACGGGATTGGCCTTCCTCAGATGTAGCCCGCCCCAAGCTTGGGGAGCCTTTTGACATGAAATTCCCAGTATGTGGTGTGGTCGATGATGGAGCCAATGTTAGGAGGCGGGCCGATCCGAGTTCTTTGAAGATCTTTATCATTCCCATCACTTCGAAGTAGTGGGTTCTCGGGTTTGAGATGATTGGGGTTAGTGCACCCATCATGCATAAGTCCGTGCTACGGGATAAACCCCTCAGGCTTGGGTAGATGGGCCGGGGTGATGTATATGCTGGGGTCATAGGTGGATGGCAGTGTATAGATGAGATTGAGATAGGCGGGAAATGTTTGGTCATTGGGGCCTGAAGGTGGAGCTATCGTCCGATTGTCGATGAGATTTTGGACCTCATAATGACGGTAGCAGTCGGTGCCATGACATATGGCGATGGTACATCTGATGACTTGGCGGGGTTATGTCTGGCTGGGAGTGGGTCGGGAAGAGGTTGAGGATCGAGGGGTTTGAGATGCCCTCTTTCCATCAAGACTTTTAGTGCGCTAGTCAGGCTCATATAGAGAGGGGTGAAAGTTCTGCCCTAAGCTCGGGCTGGGCTGGCTGTTTGTAGGCTTGGTTTGGCAAAAGGGTTGGTGCGATGTTGTATTGATTTGATGGGTTGGGAATAGTGCTACTTCCGGCATTGGTACTCCTTGAAATCAACCTCCTTGTCGGTTCACTTGTTCTGGGAATGATCCCGCTGTTGAACGCATTCTCGACCTGAACCCCCAGTTCATGCAAACTTTTGAAAGTGAATAACGGAGCCACTATCAATTTCTGCAACATATCATGCTCGAGGTTCCGCACCATCATCTGTACTTGATCTCTCTCAGAAAGGCGGCGATCTGTCATCTGTGCTGCCTTTGCTCTCCATCTCGCAACAAATTTCACAAAAGGCTCTTTTGGGTTTTGGCGGGTTGCTTCAAGCTCTTGGATGGTCATTTCAACTTGGGTATTGTAGGAATACTGATCGACGAAGGCTTCAGCCAATTCTTCGATTTTGCTTCACTTTGTCCTCCAACTTAGCGTACCAAGTGGGCTGCTACACGGATAGAGTTCTTCCATCTGAGAGAGTTTATGTGGCTTAGCGGACCCATCGACTTTAGGACATCCAAGAAAAGTCGGATATGTATCATTGGATCCCAGGACCCGTCGAAGCGGTCAATATGTGGCATCTTGAATTTGTGCAGGGAGCCAGACTTCGGTGTGCCCATCCTCAATGTCGGGAATGGAGTTAAGGCCTATGCCTTTTGAATTGCTTCTCAAGGTTTGCAATTTTCTTGCGGTCGAGATCGAGGTCATTAGCATCAAGGGGATAACGCGCCTCTCATTAAGCCGCACCGTGGTCGAAAACTTGGGCTTGAGCCAACCCTTCTCGAGGATTGGACCTTTGCAAATCTTCAACCGGTGGAAGTGGGTCAAAGTTTGTTTGGGGTCCCAAAATTTGGATGTGGCGGATGCCCAGATGGGCTAGCGTTTCAATCTTGGTCTCGGCATGGCGGTTCCACGATGGCGCTGCTATCCGGCCACAAATTCTTCGAACCTGTGCCATCACGGTCATTGATGGTCGAACAAAGTGATGTATTGGTGGTGACGGATCAGATGAACCGGTGAGCTCTGACTGGCCTTTCTTTGCCTTGCCTCAACGACAGAACACTGGTTGCCCTTGAATTGAATCTCTGACCTAACAAAGTCTATCAGCACTAGTCCAATGTACCCCGGGGATATCAAAGCCTTCTGAAGCTATGGTTCCAGGACTACCTAACAAAGAGAAAACATGCAGCATCTCAGCCTGATTTCACCAAAACGGATATGAGCATAACAAGATGACTGTGCCCTCTACTGAATTCTGCCCCCCAAAACTTTGCCACAAATCTGATACCCTCGGGTGCCCGATTCTCAAATCTTGAGCCCGGTGCCCGATTGATGCCCAAACTTGCAAATTGATACATGCATTCTGTGAGAGCGCACTCTAAAGCACATAACAAGCAAGTGAGAGCCAAAACACCCCTATGTTAGGGTAGGGTTTCCTGTCCTATTTTGTCGAGCTAGGGTTTCACTACGCACGCCGGTTTCAAACAACCTATAAGCGGGTAAGCAACTGTCCTAATTTGGAATGGTCACTATGGTTCCGAATATGCACTAGGTCGAATGGTCAAAGGGTGCCTCGGTAAGCCGGGTTTGTGTTCCCATCTTGGCAGAGGCGTGTAAGTCGGCCTTATGGACATGCCTTGACAAGACAAGCCTCGGCAAACCGCTCGAGGAATAGCAGATGGCAAACCACGGTGTCCTAGGCGCACCAATGCAAATGCAATGCAAAGAAACACACAAGTGTAGTCAAAACCAGATATCATGAGTTGAGTCAAGTTCTCTAAATCCCAATGAGTCGCCAGAAGCGTAACAAGCCCATGAGGACCTCGCTTCTGATTAGGACTCGAGTATGTTGCCGTTCTAAATCTGAAGCAAAGAGTCGAACTCTCGCAAACCCTCGTTTTGAAGAAAAACAGATTTTTTTGAAAGAAGTGCCAAACATGGACTGCTTTGCCAGATAACAGAGTCGCCACCTAAATATTTTTAAAATGGGAAATTTAGGAAACCCTGACTCGGTGCCAAAGGCCATGTGTCCGTCATCACCAAAGTTGTCTCGGCTCGGGAACTTGGGTACGATTGGGGAAGGTCACATTGTGAGCACCCCCGCTCGCCCGGTCAAAGACCGGCCTCTACTAACCATGATATCTGTTTTTGAAAACATTGTGAGTTCTTATTCCGGTTATTAGCCTAGATTACTATGTGATGCTCGCAGCAAACAAGTATAGACTGGGCCGTCTGAATTGGAACAAAATATTTCATGTTTATTTGTTTGAAAATGGTGTGATGGTGCTACCCGAAGGTAGGCTAAAATGCGGATTTGCCACCCTCGGGTGGGCTTAGAAAACAGTGATGTTGCCACTATCTAGTGGGTTTAAAACAAACAGTCAATGCATTGTCCCAATTCAGATAACTCAACCTCCACCCACAGGCATTCAAGGCAGTTATATCACATAAGCATTTAGCCTCATGGTAAGCATGCTATTCATGGCAACACTCACACGCATGCAAGGATGCTAAAGCATAAAAACTCACCGAGTACTCCAAGCCAAAAATAGAAAACCGATTAGAAATCATGCATGAATCCTAAATATGCTGAAATGCCTAATGCAACACATGCAAAAATGCAACTATGGCAGGCTCGGCTATTCTAAACATGGTATATGAAATGCTACAGTTAACATGTATTCATTTTGGACTTGAAATACAGATGCAGTTTGTATGATGCGCCGAGCCTGGTGCGTGCAAAAAAGATGAATGATGCAAACATGCTGTCATGTTGTATGCTAATTGAAATATGCCCTATATCTAACCATCGTAAGCGGATAAATAAAAGGGAGAAAGAAATGGGGGTTGGAAGACATACATCACACTCACACACCCTTATTACAGTTGTGCCCTCGCGCAGATGCGAATAAATAATACTGTCGAATAAAAGAATATTACGATCCGAAATATACGGTCAGAATAAATATACTGTTTCTAATTAATTAACAAATTAAACTAAGAAAGTTATGGCGGCATGCAAACCAGGGACTGCCTTGCTGTGATGAATAGTGCCTGCTGGGCTGCCTCGGGCGAAAATCCACTGGGATGCCCCAATTAGCCTCTGTTTGCAGTATTTCTCGAAATGCGCGCCGGACTCCGAAAAGTTGTTGATCCTCGGTTTCTTGTAGAGAAGCGGGGAAAAGGGCATAGCAATGTATTTTCACAAATATATGCATGCCTCGATCCTCGTGCCACCAATCACGCATACCGATGCATGATGGCCGAGGAATCGGATTGCACAACTCAATATAGGATGAATGCAGATGAATGCTATAACAAAACCTAACTCCATCATGGGTAATCCGAATTGTCGGTGACTTGGGAATTGAGACTGTTCACTCGAGTCTGAAGCGTGCCTCGTTTCCGTGCAGACTAACTCCTATCCCAAACACGATGCAATATGCATGAGATGCATGAAATGCAGCTAACATGTGATATAGCATGCACAATGCTATGAAAATGAGATGCCTCGAAATACGTGCACACGGGCACGCAAATCGAGGAAATGCATGAATGCAATCTAAGATACAACCTAGTATGCACAATTCGGATGAAAATGAAGATGAAAACGAGATGCCTCGAAAAGCGTGCACGCGGGCACACAAACCGAGGCCATGATGTGAGACGCAAATCGGATAAAACCGAAGTGCCTCGAAATGCGTGCACACGGGCGCGTAAACTGAGACGATGATGTAAGATGCAAATCGGATAAAACCGAAGTGCCTCGAAATGCGTGCACACGGGCACTTAAACCGAGGCGATAATGAAATGCAAACCGGATAAAATCGAAGTGCCTCGAAATGCGTGCACACAGGCATGCAAACCGAGGCAATGATGAAATGCAAATCGGATAAAACCGAAGTGCCTCGAAATGCGTGCCCACAGGCACGCAAACCGAGGCAATGATGAAATAGAATGAAATGGCATACGGAATGCCAATTGGGCTTACGCCAACATGAGAGGACCTCAGCCGCACTCACATAAGCTGTCGTCGGATAAAACAGAGGTGCCTCAAAGTGCGTGCCCGTGGCGATGATATACAAGCATGAAAATGGTACAGAAATGCAATGATGGGCTTATACCAATATGAGAGAGCCTCAGCTTACTCACACAGGAAGCCAATGAATGAAAACGGAGTGCCTCGAAGTGCGTGCCCAAACCGAGGCAATGCACTAAAGCATGAAATGACATGGAAAATGATATGCAAGCATGCAAACCAAATTTCAGCAGCTAAATAAAGGGGAAAACAGCCCCGAAATGGTATGAAATGACAATCAATGCATGAAATCATCCCGAAATGTGATTTTAAGTACCCGAAATGGCCTACGGCTATGCTAAACATGCAAAATTGGCACATGAAAGAAAAAACAGTAGCAAGGCAGTCCCAAAAATAGCATCTTTTCATTACAAAACAAGGCTAAATAACAACCACAAGTATGGCAAAAATAACATGCAAAAACGGGGAAAAAGAGGAGAATTACAAAGCAAGTGGTATCTAAAATGCTCAAACTGAAAAACACAGTTCTACAACATTAAAGAGGAGCCAAAAATATGCATATTTACAGTGAATGACAACCCCAAAATCAGTATTTAGATATGTTCAAAATAGCATGCAATATATGGACCAAAAGAAGGCTATAATGATAGGTCATGCATGGAAGCACCAAATGAGGTTGAGCCCTTCTACAATGTTGTAGAGGGGCTCAAAATAAGCCTAAAACCAGTAGGGGTCGGAGCCCAAAAAACAAATTTATATAAGCCAAAAATAGCATGCAAGATTATGACATACAAGGTGGATATTGAAACAAGTGGTATATAGAAGCATCAAACAAGGTTGAGCCCTTCTATAATGTTGTAGAGGGGCTCAAAATGAGCCTAAAACCAGTAGGGGTCGGAGCCCAAAACAGTAGGCAAGTAGGGTAGAAATAGGAAGCAAGAAAATGTCACAAAAGATGGAATTTGAGACTTACCCTTGAAGATCCAACTTTTGCTACCTCTTGGCTTGAATTTGTTGCTTCTTAACCCTTGAAGAACCTTCCTTTGCTGCTGGAATGGTAGTGGTGATGGTGAGGCTTAGGGTTGATGAAGGAATTAGCTAGGGACTTGAAACTTTTTAGGATTTTTGGCTATGGAAATGGAGCTTTTGGAAGAGGCTATTGAGATCAAATGTTCTAACCCTAGGGAAGGAGCTGTCCAGCCCTCAAATAGGCAAGAAAGGGTGTAAAGGGAAATGCATCCAAGCTTTCCTCCCAAAATATCTCGGAGGTGAGATATTTCAAAAGTATCCAGACATTGTAAAGGGCTAAGCAGTGGCCGGCAGTAACTTTCGAAGGTGGCTGCAGTCGACCACCAAAGTTTAAGGTCCTCCCAAGTGTGTAGAATAAGGCCCCGGGTTTGGAATCGCAACAGAAACAAGAGTCACAACATAGAACTTGAAGGAGGCTCAAAATGAAATTCACAATTCTTGGCCGACCACCACTTTTTGGTGTCCTCCATGTCCCTCATCACAAATATGTAACTTTGGTTGGAAGAAAATATCCCGGGGTGTTCAACATTGGCCGGAAGTGAGCAAAGCAGGCGGGAGAAGCTGGTTTTGGAACAATTCTGGCCTCCACCCTCCGGTGATCTTCCTAATGTTGAAACAGAGGTACTGCCAAAAATGAACAAAACCGATACAAAATGAATACTCGGGGAAACCGCGAGATTGGTCCAAAACCTACCGCAGTACCGAAAGTGGCATACCTGACCACGGCGGCATCGAGGGCCCAGTGTTCCTCGGAATGATAAAATAGAGGCACTTGCCAAAACCGGAGAAATCGGAGATGGTTGGGCGGTCGAACCGAGCATCTGACCGACGGTCCAGCAAGGAACCAAGACTCGAAATGGGCGAAATGGCCTCTGACCACGAAAAAGTAGCCTGACCCTTTGAGAGATAGTCTCGGGACCACTCCTTCCCTCGGGAAAAGCAGAGAAAACCGAGTCGGTTCGCAAGAGACAAGGCCGAAAAAGTTAGGCTTGGGAGGCGAGGCCGCGGCCGCAACTCTGAGACTTCTGAACGAGCACAGTATGCAACATCACCAAGCGCTCAATCGGTGACGTCTGAGTCTTAAGGTTGGTCAAAAATGGGGTGTCTACAGTTGATTAACCGGACATTTACAAATTTTCAAGCGTAAACCAAGATCCCGTTCAATAATAGTTGAATCAAATTCGTTTGGTTTATTTGCTTAAGGCATGGAAGGCGGTTGCACATCAGAAAATGAGGTTTCCACAACATTGAATGTTGTACTACTAGACTTCTGTTTTGATTGATAGAATGAGAAATGGGTTTTGCCTTTTTTGAGTGGTGGAGGTTCCATTGTTTATAACCTAAAAAATTTAAATAAAACAAAATTAGCCCTATTTAATATTAAACCAGAGTATATTCACAATAATTTTAAATATTAGGGTTTTTATATATATCCTCAATAATTTTTATTTAGGCTTTCATTATTTTGATATATGTTTAAAAAAAACTGTTCAAAGTTCAAAAACTAAGAGCAATATAGAACAAAAAGGTTAAGAGCAAAAGATTCTTTTGATTAAGAGAAAAAAGATAAAGAAGAAAAAAAATACATTCAAGCCATGAAGTCATGAAATGTCAGATAAGATTAAGAGCAATAAGATTAATCAATTCCATTCTCAACCAAAATAAGATTAAGAAGAAAAAAAAAAAGAAAAAAAAAATGGTCAAAGTCATGAAAAAATAGTAGTTGTACCACCGATGGGAAGAAGAAGAAGAGGAAGTGAAAAAGAGGCTGTCTATTTATATTTTTGGGCTACATCTTTAAACAAATACAAACCTATTGGGCTGCCTATTTATTTTTTTGGGTAAGTATTGGGCTACTGTTGAGCTGCATATCTTAAAAACAAACAAAAAAAACTATTGGCCCTAATTTGGGGCTGGGCTAAGAGAGATTGGGAGGCTGGACTGGACTGGACTGGGAGGCTGGATTGGGGTGGGCTGAAAAAAAAATTCTACAAATTTTTTAAATTTTGGGCTGGGCTACAGCCACCTATGCCTAGTCTTAGGTCCGTCCTTGGATGGAAGACTGCAAGCCAGCAAAGAACACAAAAAATTCAAGCAGCAGGCATCGAGGTTGAAAGAACTACATAAGATAAGTATCAAAACCTGTCTTGAATTTTCCCTACGGCTGTGGTTTGATCAAAACAAAGAGTCACAGAGAATGCGTTGGCTTTTTCCTGAATTGATTTCTGTGGAAGAACTTGTGAGTCAACAATGACATCTTTTATGGCTGCTACATCTGTTATGCCTGTGCAACAAGATTAACATTCAAACTATTAAAGAAATTCTTTTTTGCTCGTGTAATGAATTAATGCTATGGTTTATTAGAATGAGCTGGAATGGAATGATCATTCCAACAAAATTTCCATTTTTGGCTAAAAAATTTACGAAAAACGCTTTGCAAATGGAATCATCATTCATCATTGTAAGAACATGGTCATTCCATAAGGAGGTTAAGGAATGGCCATTCCATTCCAATTCAGCTTCTTTTCTGTGAACCAAACACTACCTAATAGCTATATTACAATTATATAAAAACAAGCAAAAAAGGAAACAGGAACCCATCCTGACTGCTTGCTATATTGGACAGCTTGGCATGCAACATAAACCTTAGGTACACACACCTCCCCACAAGGCGAACATTGCCAGGCAAGCCCACAAAGTTACTATGTTCATATTGTAAAATAAGTCATCGGCATTTCCAAATGAGCCCTTAGCAACAGAGGATGAAGTACAAGGTAATTAAAATTTCTAGATAGCTAGTATTACTAATATAATCAAGTTTACTATGTTGAAATATAAAAAAGAAAAAGAAAAAAAGGACAAGGATATGCAGGACATTCCAATATCATTAAAGAGAAAGTACTTTAAAACAAAACAACAAATCTTAGATGAATATGTCAATTAGAAGTCCATTAATAATTATCCACAATCAATTATCAAACCAGATTGAATATTTTAATAGAGTAAATGATGTTAAGCACCAAAATTGCAATTATGCGTGTATCTTGACCCATAACAGCCTCTCTAGAAATAGACTTGCTCAACCTCATGCACTAGGTTTCCCTTTGTTTACTTGTGTACTTTGAACAATAGTTGTAGTTATTTTTAAAGAACCCGTCCTAAGCCAATATAATCACAAAAAAAAGGGCACTAGTGTCTTATTTGAACGAAAATTACTCAAATCTAGGAATGTGGGCACAACTATGTGTGCATTGTGCGCACACACGTGCACTAGTTTTATAAAAGAGAATTTGGTCAAAACTCCCTCATAACAAAACTTTATGCATCAAGGACAAGTAAAGAAATTTTACCTTGAAAATTCCAACACGACTATTACCAAAATATCCTTAGTAATTAATTTTATACTTCAAACTTTAAAATTACATTTGACATAAATGTCGGTTTTTAATAAAATTAATATTTTCGTAATCCTCTCGTTAAGATTTATCAAATAAGATCCATGTTGGTCATAAAATAAAATAAAAAAAGTAAAATATTTACTATCGAAACTAACATCAATAGTAAAATTTTAGCATTTAAATAGTGAAATACCATCATCATTACTAAACACCATTGTCACTATAATTGTTACCACCGCAAGTAAAAATATTAAATAAAAAAATTTGTTAAAACAATAAAATGATAATATTAATAGGGTAGAATTTTACTATCAATTTAAAATAAAGTCAACAAATAAAAGACAAATTACATCTTACCATAGCAAAAGTAAAATTTCACGGTCACTTTTAAACAAAGCATCAACAAACAAAATATAAGCCACTTATTATTAGAACAAATCAAAGCAAAATTTTCATAACTAAATCATAATCAACGACAATCAGTCATAACGAGGTCGTAACTAACCCCCACAATAAGATTTAATAAAAAGCCATAAAATCATAATAAGAACATATGATACACACCGCATAGAGTTTTTTGTAAGATTTTACTACGATTATTTTAACTAAATTTTACTGTCTCCTATTGTGGTAACCATAGTTGCCTTAACTTTGGACGTGGAAACATTAAGTTCTTTGTTTGACTATTCAAGTGGAACACCTGGATCAAAAGATGATGATGATTCTTAATTTACTATTCATGTAGGACACCTGGATCAAAATGATGGAGATATTTATGTACTGAACATCAAAGAGCTTACCATCTCATTAGAATGAGTTATGTGCTTTGAAGATGATAAGATGGGCAAAAGCGTCTTAAAAATAAATTGTCCTAGACGAAGGACACTCAAGTTTTAGGAGGACTTTACGAACTAAATAAACTCTTGTCCTTATTGCAAGACACAGCTCCTAGGAGGGAATTTTGACCAAAAATCCCTTTTAGAAATGAAATGTTTATAGGGGGTCCAAAATGAACAATGATAATAGTATCACTTAGAGAAACAAAACTATGCTAATCGGTAAACAATCTGAGGGCTGGAGAGTGAGTAGTCAGGTGAGAGTAGGGCATGCGGTTAGAAGAGGAATGTGGCAGTAAAAATGGGTAGCATCTCCCAAAATCTCTAAAAACTCTCTCTTCAAACATTGGGAAATAGGTCTATTTATAGGTTTTTCCTTGGTACTGAATGTACCAAGTGGCTGAATAGAGTGATGACACATGTCTTTGAGGATCACATGGAATATTCCCTGTCCTGACCGCTAGACCTTGGTGGACATGTGTTTCTCAGTATGTGCCATTTTTTGTATGACTCTCGGAAGGTGCCATTTTTGGTATAACCCTTGGAAGGTGTTTTTTTGGTAACTTTCCTTGATGGTACTTTGCATGACATTTCCTTACTCAATACAGTTTCCCAAAACATACCTTCTCAGGAGTTATAACATGCGGTCAGCCATACTTGTATCCATCTCAACGACTTCTCTACTATAAGCTACCTAATCACAAATTCCCCAGCTTCCAGGGTGCAGACCACAGCCAGGCCTGCTCTCAACCATGTTGTGCCTTGTAGCAAGCCTAAGGGGGCTTCCTTGGCCCTGCCAGTGTGACGAAGATAGGTCTTTAGCCTGGGTAAATCGAAAGTGAGTTCTTCACTTTCAGGCTACCTTGCATCCATCTTCCTAGGGGTCATAAGTTTGACCTGTAGTTGGATACTGGTACCTTTAGGGCTTGCTATTAGCTCCAACTAATAAGTTTTGGAGCCTGCTATCAGTACCAAGCTACTGATGCTTTGGTCTGCTATCAGCTCCAAGCACTAGTTTCTTTGTAGAAATGCAGTAACTGATTCTCATTGATTTGTTATTACAAGTAATGTTCATGTATATATAGACCTATCTATGTGGTTACAACAAACTCTAATGTATATACAATATATCTATATCTGTAACTAACTCACTAATACATCTTGTATAGCTTTTCTAACTGCCTAACTGCTTTACAGTTGTGTTGTTGCTGTTGGACTCATCATCTTTGTGATGAGGTAGTCTATTAGGCCCTTGCAAACTCAGAGGGGTTGGAAACTCCATGAGTTTGGCTTTCAAGTAATTGAACCAAGCCATAGATAAGGGCTTTGTAAAAATATCAACAAGTTGGTCCAATGTGGGAATATACTGAAGAAAAAGAGCCTTGGCAAAAACCTGTTCACGCACAAAATGACAGTCAACTTCAATGTGTTCGGAACGAGAATGAAACATAGGATTGGATGCAAGAGCAATGACCGAAAGATTATCACACCAAAGAAAGGGCACAGTAGGAGAAGAAATGTGCAAATCATCCAAAAGCATTTGGAGCCAACTCAATTCAGCAGCAGCATGAGCTAAAGTACGATACTCAGCCTCGGTCAAGGTTCTGAAAAGCGCTTGATGCCGCCATGTGAAGCGGTGACGTGGTTGCGGTTTCTATGGGTGTAAAGGCCGCAGTAAGAACGTTGCTGATTACCGAAGCTGTGAATTTTTATTTTTCGCACAATTTGTAAAAAATTTACCGATACGCATATTTTTTTTTTTATAATCATATTTATTGGGTTTTAAAATAAATTTTGATAAATTTTTCATAATTTTTAAGTATGATCCAATATATTTTATATTTTTAAATCACTAGAAAATGATTTTTTTTACATTTTATTTCAATAATTAATGACTTTATATATTATAAATCCATATTACACTTGTGGAAAAAATTTCTTTTATTGGACTTAGATGTATAAAAGTATTTTTAATTATTATACTTGTGGAAGCATATGTACATTTTAACTCAAATAGTTTTAAAAAAGTATACATCCATAATGAAAGAACTTGACAAAGTACATGACATCATAGCATAAATCACAAATAACAGATAGTACATTTTATACAATGTTACTACTAAAATTACATAATGTCACCACCAAAATGAGTGACGTGGTGCATCTTGAGATTCAGATTGTTGAGCTTGATTGTTGCTGCTACCTTCACCCCACCAAAATGAGTGACGTGGTGCATCTTGGGAATCAGATTGTTGAGCTTGATTGCTACTACCTTCATTCCATCTAGTAGGAAATATATAAGTAAATGTGCTCATCATGTCATCCCTTTCTGTTTCGTGCATTGGAAGAGAAAATGGATACCTTGGCTGAAAAGGATCAACATACCCTTCTTGAGTTTGTTGATAATTTGGCAAACCGTATCCTAGAGGACCATGTTGTTGAGGGGGCCAAGGATAATTTTGTTGAGGTGGGTAAGGATAGCTCTGGCTATCAGTGCTATAGGATGGATAAGGGTGATATGGATAACTATGACTACTATCAGATGAATCAAGCTGTTGTTCTCTACTTCTTATTCTTCTTTCATCCCTACGTGTATCACTACCACGAAACCTCCTAGGTAGTTGGGGTAAAGGTGCAACAGGTTCCCCAATATCATAATGTTCCCCAACATCACATAATCCAAATCCTCCAAAAAAATCTTTACTTCCTGCACCAAAACTAGTACCATCACCGCCATCACCACCATTGTCGCCGCCACCACCATTGTCACCGTCACCGTGAGAAGTGCTATCACCATCACCATCATCACCTCCTCCATCAGATGGTGTTAAACCACCACTATTATCACTTTGAGTTGGAGTAGGAGTTGAGCTTTGAGAAGTGCGTTGAGCTTGATATCTATGGATGCCACCACCACCATTTCCATCGCTGCCATCGCCATTGCTGTCGTCGTCGTCGTCGTCGCCGCCACCACCACCACCATCATCTGAGACCAAATCTAGCCATTCAGAATTATCCACACCATCTAGTAAAGGATTTTCCCTTTCTTCTATCCATGGACTTATTGGATCATCTTCTTTAAATATGTAATCCAAGTTAATAGGATTAAAACTCCTATCAATCTCCTCTTGGCTGCTTCTTTTAACATGTCTCAATTTTAATCTCATGTTATAGGTGATGAAGACTAATCTTTGAATTTTCTTATATTTCAATCTATTCCTTGTCTTCGTATGGATGAGACTAAAAGTACTCCAATGACGTTCACAGTGAGATGATGTGGTGGTTTGACTTAATACTTTCACAGCTATTTTTTGAAGTTCAGGAGCACAACTGCCATGAATAATCCACCACTCAGCTGCACAAAATTACATTACACTAGACATAAGTCAAAATATGATAGAAAATTATTTAAGTATTTATTTATTGTAAATTTGTAATTTTGAAAATAAAACCTGTATTTGATTGTTTCCATGCTCTTTGTGCTAAAGGAGTGCCAAAAGTTTCCTGTTTATCTCGAAACAGCAACAGCTATAATTTGGACAATCATTACAAGTAACATTTGCAAAAGTAGATTATTACTATTAAAATTTAAATAATTGGTACATACTTGATTTGTTGCTTTCACTTGAGCATCCATATTAGGCTCCAGTCTGGTAATGACTTTTTTAAGTCCATCCATCACTTCTCTTATCATTTCATTGAATGAGATAACACCATATTGGAATTGAGGATTTAAAAAATATCCTTCAAAAATAAGAAGACAATTAATAATTGTAAATAAATATACATTTTATAATTGAAATCGTAACACTTACCAACCGCATGCAAATCTTGATGCAATTGAAAAGACTATCGAGTATTAATAATTTTCCAATAGTCGGTGTAGTAGCGACAATCTCTTTTAATTGTTAACTTTGCTCTATCTATAGCTTCATATATGAAACCCATTGTTGGCTTCTCATCCCCATCAACCAACCTCAGTACTCTGACTAGGGGCTCATGAACTTTACAAAATTCTATTGCTTTCTGCCAAAACTCCTTTCCCAAAATAAATTTTTTCACATTGTAAGGCTGTCCAGTCTTTGCCTTCCCCCATCTAGAATTCTTCCACTCATCACTATTAAACGTAACTCTCAATTGTTGTTTATATCTAACAATACTCTCAATGGCAATAAAATTTATAGCAAATCGAGTGATGGCAGGTCGAATCAATTCTCTATCTCCAGTGAATTTTCTCATTAAATCCAACACCCATCCACTATTATAAATGAAATTGGTGATGGTTTTACCATCTTCAATCACCTTTGCTACACTTTTCTTATTGGCTATGTCTTTTAGCATGAGATCGATACAATGTGCTGAACAAGCTGTCCAATATAAATGTTTCATTTTTCTCATTAACATTTTACCGGTAGCTTTCAATGCAGGTTCATTATCAGTTACCACTTGAATAACATATTGTTCTCCAATTTCATCAACAACTTTATCTAACAACCCAAAATAATATTCAGCAGTCCTACTAACAATATTAGAGGCATCAATTGATTTGTGAAATATAGTACCTCTATTGCAGTACACTAAGAAGTTGATGATGTGTTGCCGAGTTAGACTGCTCCAACCATCACACATGATGGATACACCTCTCTCTTCCCAAATTCCCTGAAATGATCCTATCCATTCTGTCATTTCATCATGCTCCATGCCCAAATATACTTCAGAAACTTCATAAGCACTAGGACCCTTTACTCCTGGCCCTACTTCAGCAGCAACATCAAGCATTGGTTGTGTATACTCTGAATCAACTGCATTGAATGGAATACGATTATAGAGCATAAACTTGGACACTGCCCGTCCCAATCTCTCTTTTAACTTTTGTAAATTCATTGTAGAGATTTTTCATTGCTTTGTACTCTTGCTCTTTTGGAGTTCTACATCCATTGCTCTCAACCTTGTTTCAGGAGCATTGGGCTTAATCCAATTACATCCACTCCCACCAGTTTCACGCACGGATTGTGATCGACAAAAAACATTAGCAATACCTGACCCTTTAGGCAATCTTTGACCACTACCCCCTGCACCAGAACTACCACCGATCAGACATGATCCATGACCTGCAACACCTCGTCTAAATTGTTGTCTTTCCTCCCATTGTTGTTGTGAACGAATACTTGCTTGTCGAGCCCTAGTCATCTCTGGATCAGAGTCAGAGTCATCATCTCGAAGATCTACAAAATCTCCCCCTTCATCCTCATCATAAAGATCATCTCCTCTAATATGTGCTTCTAATTCAGCTTTTCTCTTTTGTTTGTCTGCTTTACTCATTTTCTTATTTTGTAAATGTTTCATCATTTCTTGCCTCACGTCTCTACTAACATTAGGACAAGAATGCACTTGCCCCGTTTGATGTGTTAAATGTTGTTTGAAACGCGTAATCCCACCTTTAATGTGATGTCCACAAAATTTGCAAATAATATGATGCCTAGTGCCTTCAACTTGAGTTCCAAATTTCCAACCAATATCATCACTTGGGGGTTCATCATTGGCACCTTTTTGTCGTGGCATTTTTGAATTTGAATTCTGCATTATAAAAAATATAAATAAAAAAATTCAACCACTATTTATTGTCACAACACATTAGAATAACAAATTTCGTCATTAAAAAAAAAATTGTTGTCACAACACATTACAATAACAAAATAAAAAATATTTATAATTAAATGTTAAATGAAATGATTATAAAAAAAAATTAACATGACTCATTGGTAATTAAGGGTGCTAATCTCGTGTATTTATTGAAAGTGTAAAATTCGTATATATATATATATATTAATATGACTCATTGTCAACTGTGACTTGAAAGCAACATGTGACCTTTACTTTTATTCTGCATAACTTAAATGAAATGAAAAATACTTTTGTTAAGAGTGTGTTTTTTGTTAAGAATTTTAAAATTATTCTACACATAGATTTTTTTTTAAAAAAATGTACAATTATTTGTAAAATACACAAATGAACCTTTTCCATTCTGTTAAAAATAAAAAATTTGTTTGTTCCCAAAGGAACAATTAAAATCTCATAGAGAATTTTTTTAAAAATAAAAGAATTATGAAGAAATATATATATATATATATTCTTTTTAAGGTTTCCTTTTAATCTTAAAACTGGAGGAACTAACTGGACCATACATGTTATTAGCTTACTGTCAGGCTTGGTCCAAATTCAACTCAGGACCAAACCATATAAAGGCCAAAAGAAACTAGGACCAAACAAGCCCATGTGAGCCTATTGGAACTTGAATTCCTTACATTTACTTTTAGCCTAACTACCGGGTGTGTTGTTTTCGCAATTTATACATTTGAAATTTACATGCTAATATAATCATATAAAAATTAAAAAAAATAAATTATAAATTATAAATAATTTTTTTTGAGGTATTGATTTTTTTTTCTTTTAAAAAGATATTTAAAAAAAAAATACCGACTTTAACATTGTTGTCACAACACATTACAGTAACAAAATAAAAAATATTTATAATTAAACATTAAATGAAATGATTACAAAAAAAAAATGCAACCACTATTTATACATTTGGAATTTACATACTAATATAATCATATAAAAGTTAAAAAATAAATTATAAATAATTTTTTTTTGAGGTATTGATTTTTTTTTCTTTTAAAAAGATATTTAAAAAAAAATAGTGACTTCAACATTGTTGTCACAACACATTACAATAACAAAATAAAAAATATTTATAATTAAATATTAAATGAAATGATTATAAAAAAAAATGCAACCACTATTTATACATTTGGAGTTTACATGCTAATATAATCATATAAAAATTAAAAAATAAATTATAAATAATTTTTTTTGAGGTATTGATTTTTTTAAAAAAAAGATATTTAAAAAAAATAAATAGTGACTTCAACATTGTTGTCACAACACATTACAATAACAAAATAAAAAAAAATTTATAATTAAATATTAAATGAAATGATTATAAAAAAAATGTAACTACTCTTTATACATTTGGAGTTTACATGGTAATGTGATCATATAAAAATTAAAAAATAAATTATGAAGAAAAAAATTCATACATAGTTGGTTTTGGGGCTTCAATCACTTGAGTATTTGTTATCTTTTTGAATAACCTGCAAGAAAAAAAAATCAATAAAAATTGACATATATAAAATGTATTCATATAATTAAATGTGTTATGATTTTTAGATATTATAAAAAAAAAAAATCAATCACTAATTATTATATATAAAATACTAAAAATAAGTGTATAGCTCTATATATATATTTAAATTAAAATTATTAAATATATCACATAAATTTTATAGATTTTATAAAATTTAAAATCTGAAATCATTGTTTAAAAAAAATAAAAATAAAATAAAATAATCTTGGCCAGTTGGAGACCACAAGGAAACAAATGCTTATCTGTGAAGTCAACAGTTTGATAAAGAAAGGGGCAGTGCTTATCTTTCCCACGAAGCTAGAGAGAGGCTACTGAGCAAATAAAATTTGATAAAGAAAGGCAAGATCAAACTCTGGACTTACTATTGTTCAGCACAAAGGCAAGATCAAGCTAACAAAGGCAAGATCAGCACAAAGGCAAGATCAAGCTAGCAGAGAGGTTCATCTCTTCCATCTCCATCTTCCCTCTTCTCTCTTCTCTCTCTCTCTATTTCTCACTCATTTGCATTTCAGATCTGAAAATTTGTGGAATCTCACTTCAATTGAAAATGGTTCATGGGCTGTAAAGGCAAAAGACGAAAGCTAAAGGTATGTACATCTATTTCTTTTGTTTTTTCTTTTGAAAATTTGTGGATGTGTATCGGACATCAATCTTCAGCCTTTTCAGCTTTTTCTTTTGTTTTTTTTTTTTTTGAAAAGAATCAGCTAAAGATGCCATGTAACGCTCAGAAGCGTTATTATCGTTACATCACCGTATAATCCTTACGACGCAGAACGGCCAATACACCTGTGAATTTCAATCACACCGCAAAATCGGGGGTAACGTGTAGCGCCTACTACCGAAACCGTTATGTAACGGCCGAAATCGTTACATAACACCGCATTTTTAAACCTTGACTGCCCATTTGTCGGGTCTACCATTTACCTCCCACCACAGGTCACCATCAGCACCATTTGTCCCCTCTCCAACTCCTGTTGATCCTTTAATCCCACCCCCTGGTCATTCTTGTCCATCTCTCATTCTCATTCGGTCTATTTCCATCCATTTACCCCCTTTATTTTCAAACCAGCATCCTATGATGACTAGATCTAAAACCAATTCCCTCCATCTGCTTCTCTTAGCACCACCACTTCCTCTCCACCTGTCTCTCTTATTTCACATTATTCTTCTTTATTTCTTGACATTGAACCTTCTACTTATAAGCAAGCTCTTGCCTCCCCTGTTTTGTTCAAGCTATGCAAGACGAATATGGAGCCTTATAGAAACAACACACCTAGTCCCTGGTTCCTTTGCCTTCTCTCAAACATGCTATAGGCTGCAAATGGGTCTTTTGCGTTAAACGAAATTCTGATGGTACCATTGGTCGGTATAAAAATTGATTGGTAGCTAAAAGGTATCTTCAGGAGGAAGGTGTGGATTTTCATGAAACATTTAGTCTTGTTGCCAAGCTTCCCACTGTTAGAGTGCTACTTTGTCTTGCTTTACATCATCATTGGCCTTTAAGGCAATTGGACATCTCCAATGCTTTTCTTCATGGCACACTTGAGGAAGAGGTGTACATAATCCAACCTCCTAGTTTTGTTTCTTCCTCTCACCCCTCTTATGTTTCCAAATTACATAAATCCCTCTATGGTCTTAAATAAGCCCCTCATGCTTGGCTCTCTACATTTTCAGCTTTTCTTTTCTCTCAAGGGTTTACCAATAGCTCTTGTGATACCTTATTATTCATTCATAAAACCACCACCTCCATTACCATTCTGCTGGTCTATGTTGATGATATTCTCTTGACTGGGAGTGATCCTTCTCATATACAATCATTAGTAACCCAAATGCATTTTGGCCTTTTCATTAAAGGTTTTGGGCAATCTTTCTTATTTTCTAGGCATTTCTGTACTTGCTACTGGGTCTCACTATTTTCTATCTCAACAAAAATATGCCCAAGATATCATTCACAAAGCTTGTTTAGATGATTGTAAACCCTGTGCTTCTCCTATTTCAATTAAGCTTGGTGTGTCTCTAGATTCCACACATCCTTTCTCCAATCCTTCTCTTTATCGATCTACTGTTGGAGCCCTTCAATACCTCACCATCACCCATCCAGATTTATCTTTTGCCGTCAATCAGGCCTGTCAACATATGCACCAACCTACAAATGGTGATTTTTCCTTTATTAAATAGCTACTCCACTATATTAACGGTACTATTGCACGTGGTTTGACCTATACCCCAAGTACCTTTGATGTCTATGCTTTCTCTAACTCCAATTCGGCCAGCGATTTGGTTGATAGGAAATCCATTTCTTATTATTGTGTTTTCTTAGGCTCTAATCTTGTTTCTTAGTCTGCCAAGAAACAAGCTACCATCATCCGTTCTTCTACCGAGGCCAAGGTTTAAAAATGCGGTGTTACGTAATGGTTTCGGCCGTTACGTAACGGTTTCGGTGGTAGGCGCTACACGTTACCCCCGATTTTGCAGTGTGATTGAAATTCACAGGTGTATCGTTACTACGCCGTCAGCGATATAACGGTGATGTAACGGCCGTAACGGCCCGTTACGAACGTTATAGGGCATCTTTAGCTGATTCTTTTCAAAAAAAAAACAAAAGAAAAAGCTGAAAAGGCTGAAGATTGATATCCGATACACATCCACAAATTTTCAAAAGAAAAAACAAAAGAAATAGATGTACATACCATTAGCTTTCGTCTTTTGCCTTTACAGCCCATGAACCATTTTCAATTGAAGTGAGATTCCACAAATTTTCAGATCTGAAATGCAGATGAGTGAGAAATAGAGAGAGAGAAGAGAGAAGAGAGAAGAGGGAAGAGAGAGATGGAAGAGATGAACCTCTCTGCTAGCTTGATCTTGCCTTTGTTAGCTTGATCTTGCCTTTGTGCTGAACAATAGTAAGTCCAGAATTTGATCTTGCCTTTCTTTATCAAATTTTATTTGCTCAGTAGCCTCTCTCTAGCTTCGTGGGAAAGATAAGCACTGCCCCTTTCTTTATCAAACTGTTGACTTCACAGATAAGCATTTGTTTCCTTGTGGTCTCCAACTGGCCAAGATTATTTTATTTTATTTTATTTTTTTAAACAATGAAAAAAATTTGATATAAGGCAAAAAAAAAAAAAAAAAAAAAAAAACAGAACAAAATCCAAAATGGAAATTAGGGGCATTAGTGCCCAACTTTTTAGTGCCACAAATCATTTTTGATAGTCTTAAAGGCATCATACTCATCAGAAAGTCCATTGAGTGTGATCAACATAAGATCTTCATCCTCAATGATTACTGAAGCAAGAGCCAATTGATTGGCAAAATCCTTGATTTTTGATAGATATTCTTCCATAGAATCAGTCTTCTTGAGAACATTATTCAATTTGTTCTTTAGTGGATGAATGTGTGACCTTGAAAGAGTAGTAAAATGTTTTAACAAAGCATTCCATACCTCAGAACAAGATTGATATTGAAGAACAGTTGAATATATGGGGGAAGATAGAGTGACTATGATATAACTCAATAGATGTGCATTGACAGTCTCCCAATGTATTCGATTTAGATTAGAGATCTCAGATCCTTTCTCATCTGTGATTGTGGCTGATGGACATGGTATAGAACCATTGACATATCCAAGAAGACTTGTAGCTTGAAGGATGTTTTGAATATGATTTTTCTAGATCAAGAAATTTGATCCATCAAGCTTAACAGTGATCAATGAAGATAGATTGGAGATAAGCAATGTCAGATTTGTAGGAATGATAGAAGAAGATAAAGAAGAATAAGCTATGGTAGTTGTAGAAATCTGAGATGCAGAGGAAGCCATAGCTACTGGGATCAATGCTCGTTTGAGCTCTTACTACTCTGATACCATGTAGAAATGAAGTAACTGATTCTCATTGATTTGATATTACAAGTAATGTTCATATATATACAGACCTATCCAGGTGGTTACAACAAACTCTATTATATATACAATATATCTATATATGTAACTAACTCACTAATACATCTTGTATAGCTCTTCTAACAGACTAATTGCTTTACAGTTGTGCTGTTGTTGTTGGACTCATCATCTTTGTGATGAGGTAGTCTATCAGTTTTGCATAGGAAGGAGGCCTCCGCCGAAGGCTGCTATCACGTAGTTCCTAAGGCTACAATCCCCTCGAATTGGATAGTCTTCCCTTGGGGTGTATGCCTCAAGTACTTGTACTCTAAAGGCGGCGCCAAAATGGGTTACCTCAAATATTGGAAGATGATGGGTCCTACCTCGGAAGGTTGCCTCGGATACTTCCACCGCGGATGGTCCATTCAAATGCAACAGATCGAACCTCATTCGGCCTTCTTGTTGATCTACTTTCCTTAGGCTTTGGCCCATGCCCTTTTAATCATTATTAGTCATGTCATCTAATTGAGGCGACCTTGGGGGTTAGATCAACACTTAATTTCTGCTCCTCTGCAATGTTCATAAATACATGTCAATCATAATATTAACATAAATAGAGAATTGATAACTTCAAAAGTTGGTTTCTTAAGAAGCACAATAAACTTATTCTATGTACATAATCAAAATAACTGAAGATAGATTATTTTGGAAGTGTCTATAATGGTTCAGACACAAAAGGATGCATTAGAGAGATGACCATAATTCATGTGCAAATCATCAATAGGACAAGTGTCCTACGTAACATAGCTTAAGTGGATGCCCATCATAGAATAGAACAAAAACATCTTCAATAAATTTTACGTAACTTCAAATAAATGAAATCCCAATGCCTCTCATCTGATAATTCTCATCTAAGAGGCACAAACAGTTTTAAAAAGGTAATGTATTATGTCCGACACCGACATGACATGACACTTGTCGAACACTTCATAACACTTAGACACAAAACAAACACATAAAAAATTTAAATAAAATAAATTGAGATCCAATGATAAAACAAAAAAACAATGTAATTTATATATATATACTCCTGATTTATCTTAAAAACTGTTATCTTTGACTTAAATATTCATATTTATGATATATAATAATCATTTCTCCTGTCCCCTACGTGTCGTGTCATCCATTTTTTGATTTGCATGTCAATGTATTGGTGTCGTATTTGTGCTTCTTAGATTCTTATCAATGGAGGAATTCCATGTTAAATCCATGTAATGCCAATTTTGAACATGTTGAAATCTGAACTGATCTTAGCAACCAAAAAGAAAAAGAGAAAAAAGTAGAAGAGATTTATATAAAAGTCATTGCGACAGTCAAAACTCTAAGACTAACACTCTTGTGCAAACCACATTCCTCACACCAATTGACATCAATAAGAAGTACTCTTTACTCATTAGGGAAGAACAAAAAAAAAAAAAAAAAAAAAAAGAAAAAAAAAAAAAAAGAAAAGAAAAGAAAAGAAAATAAACCACTAAAACTATCCAAAGGAAAGGCACTAGAAACAATATGCTGTTTTTGTATTACAGAATTTCGAATCTAAGTTACATATCGTAGCCCATCTAAGTATATGCATGTATGAAATAGTAATGAATGGCAAGGACTAAGGTCTCAAATACTTATCATTAAGAGTAGGACCATATTTGTGTTCCATGTTCGAACAAAAAATTGATCGTCTTTGGATTCAGATACCATATTTTTTGCAACCCTTAGTTCAATTTGATATTTTTCGAACGTGTACACACACCCTTTGTCCCACAGTGCTAGTCCCTTTTGGAAATCTCAACATTTTAAATGAACATATATCTATATAATAAGGAAAGAGGGTTTTTTAATTTATCTTAGAGACAATTGTCCTACTAGGATATTTTAATGGTCATGAATCATTTCTGTATTTAGATGGACAGCTGAGATGACCCTCTTAACTTTCTTCTACATCCCACCCACCTCCTTTTTTCTATTTTTTGTGTCACCCCACGTTCTTTCCTTTGCCAACCCAAGACAAAGGCTTACAAACCCAAGAGGCGCATTTTCCCTTCAAATTTGCACTTTTCTTCTCTCTCTCTCTCTCTCTCTCTCTCGTTCTCTCCCTCCCCCTCTCCCTCAGCTACCACCGACAACAACTCTCCACTGTCGTGTCGCCTCCATTGCTACGTTGCCTCTATCACTACATTGCTTCCGGTCTCCACTGACAGGAACTCTTCATCTCTTCTCCCGCCACGGCACCTCCGTCCTCCACCGTCAAGAGAGAGATGACTTTCTGAAATGGGTTTGGATTTGTGTGTGTTTGGGTTTGTGTTTTCTAAACCTTAATCCATATATTTAATGGAATCATTTGTGTTTCTAAGATTTGGGTTTCTATTTGTTTTTCTAAGATTTGTTTTTTTTAAACATTAAAATTGAGAAAGAGATGAGAGTATGAGAAAGAGAGAGAATGGGTGTTGATTTCCTATGAGAGGAGAGAATGAGAAAGATAGACCTTTCTAGAGAGATTAGAGAGAGAAAGTGAGGAAGATGGAGAGGAAGAAAGAGTGGAGGTTAGGGGGTCACCCTGCACAACACCACACAAAAAAAAGTGGGTTTAATTTATTTTTATTTTTTTAAATCCACTCTTTTTGGAAAATGTTTGTAGAAAATGTTGTTTTTTTTTTTTTTTTTTTTTTTGTGGATAAATTTAAACTCAAAATTTAAATAGAGTTTATATTGAGTTCTGTTAAAAAAAAATGGTGAATTTAAATTTGTATGAAAATTGAGTTTAAATTGAGTTTATGAGTTATGTTTATGCAGAAAATGTTTGTGTGTGTGTGTGTAGATAAATTTGAACTCAAAATTTAAATTAGGTTTACATTGGGTTATGTTAAAAAATGATCATAAAAGTGAATTTTGAGAAAGAGGTGAAATAATGGGAGTGGTGTGATTTGTTCAAAAACTGAAAAGAATAGTTTTTTTTATTAATAGAATTTTGACTTCAAATTCTTATAATAAATTATATTTTCAATTTTTATTTTAATTTTATTGGGGATGTATTTATGTTTGGGTACCTTTACAAAATTCATTTCAAAGTCAATAAATTTGATAAATTACATTTTAAATCTACGAAATTTATTTTAAGTCAATAAATTTGATAAAAAAAAAAAAGAAGCTTTGGGTGACCTACCACCAACCAGGGAAGGGGGTCTGAAAATTCCACGACTTTTGGGAAATCACAATACTGTATTTATTATTATTTTTATTTTTAGAATCTTAATTTATTTAGCTTTTATTGTTTGTTGGACAAACTACTAAATTGAAATTCTTAAACAACATAATAATTATTTATTTTGTAGTATATATATCAACGGGTATAAACAACAAAATAATTATTTGTTTGCCGGCAGTGGGAGTATTTCGGTGCTTCTCTGTGGGCTGCATCACCGGAGTTTTGGGTTATTTCATTATTATTTTATTCTAGTTTTATAAAACGTATGATACAAGTAAAATTGTTGCAATTTTTTAAAAAGAATAGTATTTTTTTAAAAATGTTTTTTCAATATTTTTGCCAAAACATATTACAGACTTTATAAATTTTAATATAATACGTATGAATCACAACTGTATTTTGATCACAACATTATTTATACTATGCCTTTAGACATGGGTATATATATATATATATATATATTGGATCAGTAGCGGAAAAAAATAATAATTAAGAAGAGGATATAAAACATCATCTACCAAAATAACACTCTAAAAGGGTATTGATTGTCAATTTATGCATTCAAATTCAAATAAAAAGATATTCTGTTTGGTTTGAAGTTTTTTAAAATAATTTTCTGAGTTCTCATTATATTTTTTTTCCAGTGCATTTTTTTAACAATTTAATCAGTTTTTTTTTTTTTTTTGAGATATATTTTTATATTTTGTTATATTCAATGAATTTTTAAAATGTTTTTGTATAAATTGTGTATTTAGATTAAGTGGATTTAAAAACATTAAAAAAATAAACGATTAAATTGTTAAAAAAAAATGCATTGAAAAAAAAAATATACAATTGAAATATTATAAAACTATTTTTGAAAACTCCAGACAATTTCCCAAATTATCCCTTTATTCTCATTTGTCACTTTTAAATATATTCATAACCATTTATAAGGGATAATTTTAGAAATTTGTAAAAATTTATGCTTTGACTTTTCCAAGATGACCATATTTTGGGACATCCCAAGTTCAGGTTTGACATTTTTTGACATAAGCAAAAACATTTCATTCAGTAGACTCAAAACCAATATGGTAACAATCAAGGAGAAGTAATGCTGGACAAATATACCTGTGGCAAAATTGTTGCACACTTCTTTCACATTTCAGGTCATTGATTGTGCCCTTGTTCTGATTATCTTAGCTCTTTCGCCATAATCCTTAGGCCGATCAATATTCAACATATGCGCATCAAGATCTTCATCGTGGAATTTGTTTGCATTAGATATGATGGATTTCCCAAGCATCAAAAGTTGAGACACTACGAAACAGCTCATTTCTGAGAGCCTCTACATAGGCAAGCATAAAAACCCATTATATGATCCATTGACAGTAATTAAAAGGAAAATGATAAAAACAACCCTTAGAACTACAACGTTGCTGCAGACCTCTAATTAGAGGTGCAGTCATACAGTTCCAGTGAGCTGTCAAGCAAAAAAAAAAAAAAAAAAAAACAGTGAAGTAAAAGACAAAAGAAGGGGGAGAAAAAGACAAATTAGAGCTCCATTAGTGATCTTTTTTTAGAGGTCTGAATCATTTTTCCTTAGAACTATTGTTAGTGTTGGAAAATGTGTAAAGTGTATTGAAATATGGAGAAAGAATATAAAAATATATAAAAGTGTTTTGGGATATGCATAAAGTGTTTTGGGATTATAATTTTTTTGGCATTTTGTACTTGCTAGTTGTGGGTGTTGATTTCCGACCTCACAATCAAATGGGGAACTCAGCTGGGGAGCACCGACAGAATAAATTAAGCCCCAACAATCTGTCACAGAAAAATAAGAATCCGGCAATGGTTCGTCTACCAGGGGCATTTCGATGCTCAAGTCAGTAATCAAATATCTCTCGAAGATAGCTAATTATGCTTAACTCACAAGAAATAACAATATATCATTCATATCCAAAACATACCATAGACCCACGAGGGTGCCCTGCTTTTATAGTCAGCATTGACCTGATCCCTGTAGAAGCCTCACTTTAGTGGACTCAAGCTCAATGCTCATCCTGGACTTTCATATAGATAGAGATAAATTCTTCTTGAGCCCTATCCTTATCCAGACTGAAATCCTCCACTGTTCTAGGACTCTTACCCTTATTCGCTTATCTCGGATTCTGGCATCTCCACAGGTAACCTCGACCTAACCGAGATCACTTCAGCATCAGGACCAGGCCATGTGGCACCTCGGCTGACACTTCGGTGTCACCTTGGCCATGTGCTGTCATTCACAAAATATATCCCCACAACTGCCCCCTAGGTTATATTATCTTGGCAATTTGAGGTGATGGAACCTACATCGCCTATTTGCATGTTTATATCGGCTAAAATTCATTCTTCCCTTTTGACCGAGATCATGACTCGTCTGTTTCAAGTATTCAGGACTTAGTTGTCCATCTTTTTCAATGACTAAGACTTAAGAACCAAGTTCCTTGAGTCCCTTAACCGAGATTGTTCCTCCAGCCAAGGTGTTCGCTTCATTAAATCAAGAACTGCAAGAATTTTATCTGCTCATAAGCTGTTATGCACGGTTTTTCTCAACCGTTTCCGCCATGCGTCCTTTCTTTAGTAGTTCATACCTGACACGCGCTATCAAGTCGTGTCACTTCTGCGCATGCCGCCTAACAAGCACGTCGTCCATGGTATTTCATTATGGTTTGCCACTTTTTTGAGTTTTTAACAAAATTCTTTCTCCTCCCTTCGTCTTTTCACTTTCGCGAATTCAATTTGCCTCGTCTCTCTCACAGACTCCCCCTCTCCAACATTTCCAAATCTTCTATTGTTGCATTTACGAGCTCTCTGCAACTGTATGTTTTGTTACCACTGGCACACTACTCATTATTTGACTTCGATCGCTCAAATTGTCTGACTCCAGCGTATCTCTGATTTCAATTGGTAAGTCCTCCAATTCCTTTTTATTTTAATTCTCCATTGTTGTTTACCATTCTTGGCCATGCTCATACGACTTCCTTTTGAATTTTGCTATATGTTTCACTTCACACCCGTTTTTGTGGAATCTGTATATGCATTTGTAGTTGTCTTCTATTTCTGTCTTCGCGATTTGGTCAACATTTCCCATTTCTTGAATTTGTTTACCATAACATAATCTGTTCTTCAATTTGAGAGTGTGCGTATTGCTTCCAGTCTTCACACACTGCCTTACACACACTTGCTCATTGTTCTGCAAATTTATGATTTTCTTGACTCTTGAATCTTGGTTGCCTTCTTGATTTCTAAATCATGCTCCTTTTTCTGCTTTTCTTGTTTGTATTTCCATATTTTTCCCTCAATCCCTATTTTTATAGTTTCTAGGATTGGGATTTGCCTTAGAACCCTATTTCTTTTAGGAAAATCGAAACGAATCCCTCTTAGATCTTCAAAAACCCTTGCACCAGTGCCTGTTTAGGTTTTAGTCGAGGTATCGAAACCTATATCCATCACTCTGTTGCCCAACCCCTTTTAGCCGAGATCATGGGTATGTTTAGGTGGAGGGTAGATACCCCAGAAAAAATTGAGCACTTTAGGAGAGAATTTTCTATCCCAACCGATGTTCAGATTAGGGTAGCTGGGGAGGAAGACTCTATCATGCCAGATGGAGATTCCATGTCCTTCCCAGTGGTTGCTGTAGACCGCCCCGAGGACTCCCGAAGCTCCGCGCTGCAAGGGCGCGAAATTCATTTTGTTCTCTAGCTACTACAGGTCGAACTCAATGTCACGGTTTTTAATCTGATCTCACAAAGTGCAATGTAAGATTGATAAATCACCAAAGAGTCCAAATCTAGCAAATCGTTTTGGAAAATTGATTTTATAAAGAAGTGCCAAACATGGACTGTTTTACCAGATACAGAGTCACCACCTAAATATTTTATTTTGAGGGAATTTAGAAAATCCTGACTCGTGCCTAAGGACGCGTGTCCATCATCACCAAAGTTGCCTCGGCTCGGGAACTTGGGTACGAGAGGGGAAGGTCATGCAATGAGCACCCCCGCTCGCCCGATCAAAGATCGGTCTGTACTAAGCATGATATTTTGTTTTTAAAAACACATGTGCTCTTATTCCGGTTATTAACCTAGAATTACTACGTGATGCGCACAGCATACAAGTATAGACTAGATCGCCTAATTTGGAACAAAAATTGCATATTCGTTTTGTTTGAAAACGGTTTGAAGTTTGCTACTCGCAAGTAGGCTAAATCGAGGATTTCAATGAATTGTTCCAATTCAAGCAATCCAACCTTCACCCACAGGCATTCAGGCAGTTATATCAAATAAGCAGTTAGCCTCATGGCAAGCATGCTTTCATGGCAGTCAATAACACACATGTAGTATGCTAAAGCATAAATACTCACAGTGTACTCTGAGCCAAAACAAGGAACTAGTTAGAAATCATGTATGATCCTGATTCATGTTAAGATGGCTAATGCAACACATGCGAGAATGCAACTCAGATAAGGCTCGGCTATCCTAAGATGTCATGTGAAATGCAACTTGATAACATGCTGTTGAACACGTATTCAAGTAAATGTATTAAAATACAATGCAGTTAGTATGATGCGCCGAGCCTGGTGCATGCAATACAGATGAATGGATGCACGCATGCGAAGCATAAGGTATGCTAATTGAAACATGCCCTAAAACTAACCATCGTAAGCAGTTAAGTAAAAGGGAGAAAGAAATGGAGGTTGGAAGACATGCATCACACACACGCACGCTTATTACAACAATTGGCCCTCTCGACGGAGGGTCTGAATAAAGGAGCTAACTAGCTAATCTAAGCTAATTAAACTAATTATTACAAGCCAACTAATTAACTAATCCTAGTTAACTAATTAAGCTATTACAACACAATTAAGCAGCTAAACGCATTAACTACTTAAATACAGAACCAAAGCATAAACTAGCTAAGTAAAATAGTAAAGCAATGTCCTTAGAGGGAGAAGAGTGCATGCATGCCCAGTCGCCTCGTTTGGAAATCCAATGCGATGCCTCAACTTGCCTCTGTTTGCTACTGTTTTCAGAACTTTGCACCAAGCTCCAGAAAGCTTAAACTCCACCTTGGGGACCTGTGGGAGGGTGACCAACCACCTAGGGGTGTCACCAGCCATGGCCGACCACCTATCTTTGCTGCATACTAGAAAAAGTGGTCGGCCAGCTAGTTTTTCTAGCTAGCTGACCAGTTGTTGCTGAATTTCTCCAGTTTGCTGCAACAGAGAGCAAGAAAGGGCATGGCAATGTATTTGCAAGATATGTGTGCATGACCACCCTTCCTATCATTTCATAAGCTCAAGGAAGTGTGGTTCTCGACCCTCGGGCCACCAATCGCGCATTTCAATGCATGATGGCCGAGAAGCCAAATTGCACAATTCAATATGAAATGAATGCACACATAAATACATAAGGCCTAAAACTCTATCATGTATGATCAAGAGGGTCGACGACCGAGAATTGAGGCACGTTTCATCACTTCAAGTATGAAACGTCCCTCGTTTCTCATGTTTGGACTAACACCTAATCCAAACATAATGCAAGCAACAACATGCAAATATGCAATGCAACTCAAGCATGCAAACATGTAGTGCAACTTAAACATGTAAAGCACAATGTAAAGGACAACATGGCATGCACAATGCAATAAATAGCATGGCATACACAATGCAATGTAACTTAAGCATGCACAATGCAAAGAACATGGCATACATAATGCAATGTAGCATGAGCACACACAATGCGAACAAGAACATGGCATACACAATGCCAACAACAACATAACATGCACAATGCGATGTAACATGGCATACGCAATGCTCAATGGACTTAAACCAAAATGGGCAGACCTCAATCATGCCCAAATCAGTGGCCATAATGCTAAAATAAAGGCATGAAGATCAAGACAAGCAAGCTCAATGCATTGGCCCATCAACTAGGCCTAAGGACACAACTCTCAAGAGTGCTCAAAGAGTGATAAACATGGGAGTGTAACCACATTATATGCACTGAAATCAAGTGTGAAATGATGTCAAATCATTCAACCAACACAAGTAAAGCATGCAAGATGGCCTAAGGCACAAAGCCATTAAAGAGACTACACAAAGGGGCATGCAATACATGGCACAAATGATTGAACCAATCATGAACAGAGCTCAAATAGGTCTAAACAAAGACCAAAACATGCTAAGATGGGGGCTCAAGTACCTAGGCAAGATGGCATACATGCTAGGCCACAAATAAGACAACAATGCACAACACTCAAAGGCACTTAAAGAGTGAATGAAGTGGGAACGTGGCAATGCTACATGCTCTGAAATGTCATGGTAAATGATGCCAAATCATGTACACAACACAAATGAAGCGTGCTATGGTACCTAAAGCTTAAAACTAGCATAGGCATTTACACTATAGCTATGCAAAACATGAAGCATATGGCAAGTACAACCCAAAAAAGTCCTAGATCATGTCAAAATAAGTCTAAAACATGCAAGGACCAAAGCTAAAATAAGTTAGCATGGAGGGCATAAGGAATGATGAATGCAAGGCAAATAAGGTAGATTACACTACACCTACCAAGACCAAGCATGAGATGGCTTCGCCAACAAAAATCAGAGTTATATCATGGCAAAATAACTCTAAAAACACATTGAAATGATAGCTTGCAAGCTTAGGCATGAAGGCATACGCAATGATTCATGTTAAGGCATAAAGGGCAAACCCTCCAACGCATTGAATAAGTGAAAGATACAAGTGCATGACCACACTACATGGACTGAAATCACATAACAAATGATGCCAAATCATTCAAATAGGCCAAGCAATGCATGCTAGTGGACTCAATACACAAAACTAACAAGCTAGAATGCACTATAGCTATACAAAGCATGGCATGCATGACCAAAACAACATAAATCAGAGCTTAAGCATGCTAAAACATAGACAAAAGCTTCTTGAAGTTAAGCCAAAAGCATGCTAGAATGACATGTTAAAGCATGGTGCATACAAGACTAGTTCATGGAAATGCACTACAAGTGCATGAAGCATGCAAGGGCCAACCAAACCAAACCTTAACAGAGGCAAAACATCACCAAAAACATAAATTTACACTACAAGTGTATAAGGCATGCAAGAGCCAACTAAACCAACCCAAAACAGATCTAAGGCTTGTTAAAACAACACCAAAAACCTACTGAGATGGCCCCAAAACAAGCTAGAATGACAAGCTCAAACATTAGGCATACAAAGCTAGTTTGCAAGATTTACACTACAAGTGTATAAGGCTTGCATGGAATGGCCAAACCAAGTCAAAAAAGATCTGAGGCATACTGAAATAGCCCCAAATACATGCTAAGAACAAGCTAACACAAGCTTAACAAAGATGCTCAAACATGAGGCATATGAAGCAAGTATTCAAAATACAAGGAGAGGGGATGACCCTCTCCTATTTAGGACCCCAAAACCACCTTTCCACCACTGAAAATCCTTTGGATTTCAGTGGTAGAAAGGTCATGCAAAGGCTAGAACAAGAGCCAAAAGGGATGGCTCAAAACAAGGCCTAACAAGGCCTAAGAGGGGGTAGACCACCCCTAACAAAAAAGTGACCTTAAACAAATATTTTAAGCATGCAAAAACAGAACTTTTTGTAGTAGAAAGTTAAGCTTAAATCAACATGCAAATAGGTCCAAAAGCTTAAGTAAAATCAAGGGATTTAAGGGTTAGAAGCTCACCCTTGATGAACACCTTCAAAAACACAACTCCAACAGGTTTTCCAAGCTCAAACCAAACCAACAACACCAAAACCAACTCCTAAGCACCTCAGCAACAAAAGGATGGTGTTTGAGTGTGTGTGTGTGTGCAAAAGTGAGACAAAATGACACTTTAAGGCACAAAAATGAGACCAAAAGAGAGATATAGAGATATATGTGTATCTATATCTCAAACCACCAATTTCTCAACCTGGAGGAGGAGGGAGGTGGTTCTCTCTTATAGAGAACAAAAGTGTAAGCTTTTTGAGAAAGCTAAGGATCCAAGGCCATCCCTCCATACGCGCATGGAGAATGGTTTCAGTGCCTTCCAGTTGTGCCAGCAAGATGAAAATATCTCCAGAAAGTAGGTGAAAAGCAGCCGACCACTTGAAGTGGTCGGCCAGCTACTTATAGTGGTCGGCCGACCACCATAAGTGGTTTTCCAAGACAAAAACTAGTCAGCCAGGGGTAGGAGAAGTCTACACACTGAAAGCAAGGTGGTAGTGTAGTGGCCGACCAGAAAAGGTGGCCCAAAGACCAAGAAAACCAGTTGTTAGACCAGAAAACTGGCTGGCAGGGAGGAAAGTGGTCTCCAAGGGGAAGAACTGGTCTCCCACCCTTGTACCACCTTCCAAACAAGGAAAACAAGGTTTGTGCCAAAAACAAACCAAAACGGATGCAAGACGAAAGTTCAGGAGGCAAAGCGTGCAGCCGGAAGCCTCGAAAACTAGTCTACGAGCACCAAAAGTGGTTTACGACCACAAAAGTGGTCTCTCGGACCACAGTGTTCCTCTAGGCAGAGGCAACAAGGCATGGTTCAAAAACCAAGCCAAACGGAGCATGTTAAGCGATCCCGATCCAAGACGTGCGGCCGAAGGCTTCGAAAATCAGAAACTAGTCTCCAAGCGCGAAAAGTGGTCTACGACCACAAAGAGGTGGTCTACAGACCAGTCCCTCCCTCCAAGGAAGGGAAACATGGCTTGGTCCACAAACCGAGCCAAAGCACAAAGAGTTCAAAGGCCTGGAGGCAAGGCTCTCAACCAAAACTCCGAAAACCTCGAAACGAGCACAACATGCACTATCACCGAGCGCTCAATCGATGACGTCTGAATCTTAAGGTTGGTCAAAAATGGAGTGTCTACAGTTGCCTTTATTAAATGCGGACTTCAATTTCCCTAGACACTCTTTTTTGTGAAATCCTTCATTATTACAAACTTAACCCCATGCAACTTCCTGTAAACTCATATAGGGTTATCAATGGTATAATCGAACAAGCACACCGAGAAAAGGCTACGATCACTTTAGTCGACATCCAATTTTGTTATATCATGTATCGACTTAAGTTTGAAAAAGGCTACATATACTACCTTAAGCCTAGATTGACCATCTTCAAACTAATAGCTAACCTCCCAGACTCCAACAAGGGTGCTGGAGATGATTACTTCATCGTCTTGGGCAACTGTGAGTTTGCTCCTAATGACGATCTTCATCTCTATCCTCTGCGCTGAGCAGTTTTTAAAGAGGGTGATGGTAAGACTTAGTCATTCTACTGTAATTCCATTTTGGTTAAGGCTTGCCAACTCATTCATCTCTTCTAATGTTTGCTCTTTGTTTTGTTTTTATTTTTATTTTTATTTTTGTTTTTGTTTTTGTTTTGTTTTTGTTTTTATTTTTATTTTTTTTTTTGTTTTTTTTTTTGTTGCAATTTTTTCCCAACCAGCCAAGGGATTTCGGCCATCATACGTCCCCAGCCGAGATCTAAAGAAACTTTTGGATCTTCTTGTGCAGAAATGCAAAACCCCTTTTTTGTTGAATTACATACTAACATACAAATCGACTTTACCCGATATCCCACAGAGAAGTCAAACTCCACCATCTGCCTCAACCCTTTCGGTCAGTTCTTTACCAAGAGCTGATTAGGCTTCCTCTTTTGATCCAGATCTCTGCTCCCTAACTTTTCTAAATATCCCATCACCAACGCTATCGTCGTGCCCCAGCAAACGTACCAGTAGGCAGAACTCACAGCTGCAAACGTCAAGATTCTGAGGTGTCGGCTTATGATCCAGCGAACCCACCAACAGCCTTGCCCGCAATTCATTTCGGTACCAAAGTTACCCTCGTTGCTACAGCCAAAGACATGGGCTGAAAAGTTGTTGTTGAGGATCTCCTGGCCGACTTGCCAGGAGTGGTCACTGTCACCTCTTCTTTACCGTCTCAATCTCAACCTAAACCAAAACCAAAAAGGGTAAAGAGACTAAGGCAAGCCTCTACCACCCAAGTTGAATATGAAGATACAATACCAATCTCCAAACTTGCCGAAATCGAGAAAACAGCCTACGCTGCCGAGAAGAGGCCTGCTAAGGCCGATCCTACTTATACTGCTCAATCAAAAAAGCCAAGGTCTAAAGTTGCGACAACATCGGGTGCATTTAAAGCCGATGAACCTTGGGCCCCAGCCATCATGATTAGGGATCGACCAATGAAGGCTGGGGATAGCGCCACTCTCTCCACAGCTATGCTCCTTCCAACTGACCTCAATCGTATGGCCGAGATCAATGAATATGAAAATTTTGCTCTGATGATGCAGTATTCCGTCTTGGTAAGTACCCAACACTTGGTATTTTTTGGCTTGTATTTTAAGTTCTTCATACTAACTTGTTCGTTTCTTTTTTTCTAGGCTATCCAGCACGCCCATTCTTTCGCCACGAAAGCCAAGGCTTTCAAAGAAGAGTTAGTGCACAAAACCAAGGAAGCTGCTGGCTTCCTCTCCTCTCTAATCAACACTGAGGCCAAGATCAAAGTTTTGTTGGATTAGGCTGAAGCAGCTAGACGAGCCAAAGACCAGGCCGAGGAAAAAGCTGAGGCGGCCGAGGCTATAGCTGAAGTACTAAGATCTGAAATCAAGGATGTCGAGGCCAAAACTGCCGAGGTCAAGGCGGAGCTCCAAGAAGTACTGGCTACGAAGGAAGCCGAGATCAAGGCGATCGACGAGAAAGCATTCTCAGAGGGGCAAGCTGCAGTCCGTGACGCGTACAAAGATCAAGTCAACTAAGCCTGTAACCGAGGCTTCTACCTAGGCTGGACTGCAGCTCTCAACAAATTATCTATCCCTATGGACTCTGGCCTCCGAGATATCAGCAAACTCCAAGTGTCTTTCCCTCCGACTTCCAAAGAGTCAGACGGGGAGGCCGACGAGGAGGAAACCGACGCAGAGGATACGAAGAAGAGAAGGGGGTCACTGTTGGGGCCAAGTCTCCAACATTGAATGATCAAGTCCTAGACTTGACTCATGATGAGGAAGAAGACTTAGTTTCCAAGGTTGCTTCATCTAAACAAACAACTTCTAAGGCTGAGGTCAGTTTAGTCGAGAAAAGCTTAGACCAGACACTTCTGGAAATTGACGCCAATATAGCGACGGAGAAAAAAGCCACCTTGCCAACTGAGGCCAACACAACGCCAACAGCCGAGGTTGCATAATCTGAGACCGATGCCCACAATTCCAGTGCTTAAGAATTTTCACTTTGAACTTTACTTTTGGATAGTTCGTAATTTTCTGTAACTTTTGGACAAGTAATCCCTTTTGGTAGGCTGAAGTGCTTTTTTGTTTCTAAACAAGTTTTTCCCGAATGTGTGCTTGCCTTCTATCTTCTTTCCTAAGTGTTGAATGCTTTGCTTCATTTACGCTTTATTGCTTTCCTTCTATGCCTTTCATGCTTTCATACTTAGAATATTTTTTGTACTTCTCCAAAGTACACTTTAACTTGTGTAATCACTTTGGGGTAAAGTACCTCAAATATAAATATTGACTGTTTGTTTCGGTCAACACTTGAAACACCTTGGCTAACACTTAAAAAGTGTTTTGAAATATTTTTTACAAGTGTTATTTCTTTAAACTTATTCAATCAAGTATTGCTTTTTTACTTCTGCTTGCTGTCTTTTATCAAGACCTCACCCTTCCAACCTTTCCAAGCTTGGCAACCTGGTTGGTCATCTCAGGTAATATGTACCTCGGATACTTCTTTTATAATTACCTTGGCTAACTCCAACTTGTAAATTTCTCTGAAATTTCAACACAAGTGTTAAGCCCATTTTAACTTGTAAAAATTTCAACAATTCCCAAGCTCTTAAGTTTATTCCTGCTTTCTGCCTCCTAATGTGAACCTGAGTCCCACTTAAGTTCACATTATGCGTTTATGATCTTTTGCCGAAGTCATATTCAAATAAAGACTAGCCGACGTCTAACCTTGGGTTCTCTGTTAGTCGACTTTTGTTCCACTCTGCAGACATGGAAAGCCTAGGTTGATTTAACTTAACTCAGTTCAACTCCATTATATGCAAGTATAATTCAACTCTGCCATATAATAAGTCTAAGTTATTCGTCATGCTTCATTCAGAAATATCGCCAACTTAATTCAACTCTATTATATGGAAGTATAATTCAACTTTGCCATATAATAAGTCTAAGTTATTCGTCATGCATTATTCAGAAACATCATTTGCTTAGTTCAACTCTATTATATGTAAGTATAATTCAATTCTGCCATATAATAAGTCTAAGTTATTTGTTATGCTTCATTCAGAAGCATCACCAACTTAGTTCAACTCTATTATATGCAAGTATAAATCAACTCTACCATATAATAAGTCTAAGTTATTCGCCATGCTTCATTCAGAAACATCATCATAGGACTGGTCATTCCTATCGCACAAATTTAAAAATCTCAAAAATCAAACTAGCAAGTTATTATTACTTCGGCCAATAAAATTATGACATAAACTTCGAAAGACAAAAACTAATGATAAAAAAACTTCAAGTTGCAAGTGTTCCAGGGTCTTGGCAACTCTTTGCCCTCAGTGTCTTTAAGGCGATATGCCCTATTACCGGCAATCGAGATGCTTCTATAAGGCCCCTCCTAGTTTGGGCCAAGTTTTCCCTCCCTGGGATCCTTCTTGTTGCCGACGACCTTTCTTAGGACATGGTCCCCAACCTTAAACTCTCTTGGGTTGACCTTTTTGTTGTAAGCCCTAGCAAGTTGTTGCTGGTATGCCCCCAGCCAAATTGATGCTTTCTCTCTTTTCTCCTCTAGCAAGTCCAGATCTTGGGCTATGAATGCCTTATTAGTCCAATTCTCTACTCACTAGGTTCTGACCCCTGGGATGCTGACTTTTAGTGGGATAACTGCTTCAGTGCCATAAGCCATGGCAAATGGAGACTCCCTAATTGATCTTCTTGGCGTAGTCCAATATACACAAAGTTCATTAGGCAACTCTTCCACCAATTTTCCCTTTGCTGCTTCCAGCCTCTTTTTGATCCCATCCAAGATAGTTTTATTAGATGCTTTTGCTTGACCATTGCTCTGAGGAAAACTTGGAGTGGAGTAGTAGTTCTTGATTTTTTACTTTGCACAAAAACTTTTGATTAGCTTACTGTCAAACTATGTACCATTGTCTGCTATTATTGCCGTTAGGATCCCAAACCTGGTGATGATGTTCTTCCATATGAAGTTCTTCACATCAATATCTCGAATCTTCGTAAGGGGTTTAGCTTTTATCCACTTTGTGAAGTAATCAGTTGTTACCAACAGAAACTTCCTTTGTCCAGTTGCTTGGGGCAATTGTCCAACAAGATCCATGCCTCATTAGGCAAATGGCCAAGGGATGGATACTGGGTTCAAATCTACTGCTAGTTGATGTATCAAAGGTGCAAACCTTTGACACTTTTCACACTTTCTGACGTAGGCTTTTGTATCCTTCTACATGTAGGGCCACCAGTACTCCTAAGTAATGGCCCTATGAGCAACTGATCTGCCCCCAGCATAGCTTCCATATAATCCTTCATGTATTTCATACAAGAAATCTTCAACCTGAGAGGGATGCACACATCTCAAAAAAGGACTAGTGAAAGATCTCGTGTAGAGATGGCCATTCGCTGTTAGGTTGAACCTGCCCGACTTCAACCTGGTCTTATGTGCCTCTTTTCGATCTTTTGGGAGCTTTTCATCCCTGAGGAACACCACTATTGCATCCATCCAACTCGGACCCATCTCTACACAAATTGCTTCATACTCTAGTCTTATGTGCCTCTTTTCGGTCTTCTAGCAGCTTGTCATCCCTAAGGAACACCACTATTGTATCCATCCAACTCGGACCCATCTCTACACATATTGCTTCGTACTCTGTGATCAGTGGTTCCACACTTGGGCCTGACAAATAATCAACCATTATTGTCCTTGCCTCCCTTGATTTCATTGCACTAGTTAGGTTGGCCAAGGCATCGGCATAACTGTTATCATCTCGGCTAGCCCACTGTAGCCAGCAATCCTAGAACAATGCTAGCAGTCTAACAACTTCTTTGACGTAGGCCATCATTTTTTCAACTCGAGTTGCGTACTCACATGTTGCCTGATTCACAATAAGTTGGGAGTCACTGAAGACTACCATCTCATCGGCTTCCATTACTGTTACTAACTTCAACCTTGCGATCAGTGCCTCATACTATGCTTCATTGTTTGAGGCCTTGAACCCCAAACAAATAGACTGCTCTAACATTTGTCCATCTGGTGATACTAACACTACTCCTGCCCCCGCTCCTTGACGATTTGAACTTCCATCAACACACAAGTGGAAGGAGTCGCCGATGTAGATGTCGCAGGGCATTGGTTTTTCTTTTTTCTCCTGTTTTGCTTGAGTGGGGTTCTTTGGCCCTATCTGGGTTTCTTCTTGCTCTCCTAGGCACCCCAAGCCGTGGCTCACCGGAGTTCGGCGTGGGATAGCACCAGGTGTAAACTCGTCCACAAAGTCGGCCAAAACCTGGCCCTTAATTGCTGTTTTGGGCCTAAATTCCAGCTCATATTAGCCCAACACTACTGCCCATCTGGCTACCTTGCCTGTCATATCTCCTTGCTGCAATAGGGACTTTAAAGGATGCTCAATTAGTATCACGATCTTATGGGCTTGGAAGTAGTGATTCAATTTCTTCGAAGCCATTACCAGGGCTAGTGTCAATTTTTCTAGGGGTAAGTACCTGCTCTCTACGCTTGTTAGGGTTTTACTCACATAGTCGGAACAGATATGTCCTCAGGATGTCAAAAATTGCTTTCAAGTCAGCCAGATGATTCTTAGGTTCTTTGGTCTTCATGACCATGTCATCAATGTACACTTCTATTGTCTTGCCAATCAGATGTCTAAACATTTTGGTCACTAACCTCTAGTAGGTTGCTCCTGCATTTTTCTATCCGAAAGGCATCACTCTGTAACAGTACAACCTTTTTGGGCTGATAAATGCAGTCTTCTCATAGTCAGGGAGATATAATGCTATCTGGTGGTATCCCTTGTAAGCATCCAGGAAGCTCATCCTTCCATGCCCTGAAGTGGCATCTACTAATTGGTCAATCTTGGAAAGTGGAAAACTGTCCTTGGGGCAAGCCTTATTCAGCCTGGTGAAATGAATACAAATCCTCCACATGTCGTTCTTCTTTTTCACCACCACTATGATAACCCTGTCTTGTGTTAAGTTAATTAATCATGATTACGTTGTGGTTATCTGATTAATCTGAATTTGGGTGTTAATTACATGATTATATATGGTTTTGCCTTATATCTATTCACCGTAGGAAGATCTGTTCAACTTACTGTTGTAAACTGAAAATTGAAGGCATTATCGGCCACAGAGACCAAAATTGACTACACCATTGTGATTAGCGTAATTTTTAGAGCCTATAGTAAAATTTAATTAAAAATTAATTCAGATCAAAATAATTAGATTAAACTGATTGAATTAGGCACAATTAATTAGCCTTAATCAAGTTTAATTAGGCAAGCCTATAAATAGGCCTATATACACTTAAGTGTACTCCTTGGGCTTATTTTCTTCCAACTTGGTTAAGATTTCACTCTAGAGAGAGAGAGAGAGTGAGCCGACTATAGAGAGAGAGGGAGCACAAAATTGGAGCATTGAAGTAAAAGCTTCGAAATTTGGAAGCTAGGCTCAAGAACTAGTTAGGAATTAGAAGATTTGAGCCTCTAAGTGAGTAATTAGACATGAATTCATGAGTTTGAGTTTTAATTATGTGAACTCAAAGATAAATTGTAATCAAGAACATGAATTGAGTTGAATTTGATAAATTTGAAGTCATTATAAGCATGCATGTAAAAGTTTGCCATGAATTTGTGTATTTGAGCATGAAACATATGATCCATGTTGAATTTTGATTAAGATTCATGTCTTTGATCATCTTTTGCATCACTTAAGTTGAGAATGGAAGTTATATTCCACATGCAAGCACAATTCATAGAGGTATGAGTTTTGGTTGCACGATTTTGATGTATTGGAAATAAGTTTGGTATAAATTGAGTATGCATGTAATTGATTCATGGGAATTGAGTTTCATAATGTTGTAAATTTAGTATTTGTGTCATGTTAGAAGATGTACAAGTGAATTATGGGTCATAACATGCAAGTTACATCAATTTGAATGCAAATTTGAAGCTCAAATAGCTTGCTGGAAATTCCAGAATTTGTCGAGTTCGCTCGAGCGGGGAATGTGCCGCTCGAGCATAAAATGTTAGCTCACAGAAGTTTTGCAGACATTGATGTCCACTCGAGTGTGAGGAGTTACACTTGAGCGCCCAGTCACATGTTTTGACTCTCAGCTTGAGCGTCCAAAGTTACGCTCGAGCACAAAAATGAGGCAACCAGTATTTTTGTAGACCAAAGGGGTCCGCTCGAGCTGAGCGGAGAACCCTGTTTCAGAAATTTTGAAAAGTGAATTTGTGTTTTGTTTTTCGTTCTCTTTCATTTCTGAGTACTCTTAAGCATACATTGAGCATTGTAAATGGACTAAGAAGATAATAAATAGGCTTAAGAGAAATATATATATTAAGAACGGATTAAATCGCTTATGACTTATTATGTTTATGATTTATGTAGGGTCAAGCGCAAGAGCAAATCATCCGACAAGTCATTGTGAATAATATCTTCGTAAAGATTTGTTCAAGTACGTTATTTTACAAACGTTACTTCTGTATGAGCCTTATGGATTTGTATGTTGAATTATAGATGAATATTCCCAATGACGATCTTTTGCATAAGACTAATTGAATACAAATATGATCATGATCAAGGGTACCAGACACACATAGATATGAGTATGGAAATGAATTGGGCCTAAGGCCGCTTGATTTTTCTGATGGGCCAAAGGCCGTTTGAATATTATGATGGGCCAAAGGTCGTTTGACATAAATGATTGGGCCAAAAGCCGTTTGAATATTATAATTGGGCCAAAGGCCGTTTGACATAAATGATTAGGCCAAAGGCCGTTTGACATAAATGATTGGGCCGAAGGTCGTTTGACACAAATGAATTGGGCTCGAGGCCGTTTGATATGTTTGACCTGAGGCTATTCAATGTATTAGATGGAAATGTTATTGGGTTTATGGTCGTTTGATATGTTTGCTACAAGTTTCATTTATGTAAGTCCTTTATTTTGATATTATTCACTGAGCTATCGCTCACTCTCATTTACATGTGTGTAGGTGAGCAAAGAGATGTCCAAATCCAGCCTCAGTGAAAGATATGAGAGGAAGTTAAGTCGTGGAGTCAGCCCGAACGTCTCACGCATGAGACCTTGTTTTCTTTTGTTCTTTTGTTCACTATTTTGTTACCCTGGTGAATATATGGATCATTACGTACATAAGCTTTTTGTTTGGCTGACTACATATTTGAAAGCTCCTGGACATATGAGGTGTTATTTCTGTCTACATGTGTGAGTTAGTATGGATTGTTAATGGAGTATTTTGCTTTACCATGTAAGCATAGCTCATTAGACAAAATCTGTAAGTCTGCTTCCGTTTTGGCCCCTTATTCTATTGAAAATATGTTTGATCAGGTTTGAGGCCGTAGGTAATCCCTTGATTATTGGCCGGTTATGACTTTAATCCATAGGGGCGGGTTTGGGTCATGACAGAGTGGTATTAGAGCACGAGTAATAACTCACACACTTGTCCAAATAAGCAATAAGCAATTAGAAAAGAGCTAAGATGCATTCATGTGATAAGTATGAACTTGAAGACATCGAAAATATGCTTAAATGTTTTGAAATAAATGACTATGTGCTATATGTTTTGTGAATTACTTGCATTATGAATTATTTGAATACATACGCTCTTTTGTATATGCATGCTTGTAGACGTTTTTGTATAAAGAATAATGAAAGTCTAATCAGATAATGATGAGAACAAGAGGTGATGAAATAGAGAAGTCCTCTACTGCTAGAATGGATAGGATGGAAAGGTTGATACAGGATATGGCAAAAACATTAAGGCAACAACAACAGTGGCACTAACAATGGCAACAGCCACACCCTCCACCTCTACCTCTAGCACCGCCTATACCAGATCTACAGAATGATGACCGAACAATAACTCTCACCAAAGAGTTTAAGAAAATGAAACCGCCACAGTTTCATGGGGGATTGGATCTATTAAAGGCTGAAGCATGGGTCCTCAGTATAAAGAACCTGTTTGAGGTATTTCCTTGTCTAGAAACCCAGAAGGTGTTTCTAGCCACATTTACTCTTGAAGATAAGGCAAGATGATGGTGGATGCTAATGCGTGAAAACAATAAAGATATTGGTTGGGCACGATTTTTGGAGATTTTCTACGACAAATACTTTCCACAATGTGCCCATGACAGGAAAGTGTCAGAGTTCATGGAACTTAAGTAAGATGGCATGACCATAGCTAAGTATGAAGCCAAGTTTACTGAATTGGCTAGATTTGCACCACATATGGTCGACACCGACTATAAGAAGGCGAGACATTTTGAAGAAGGGCTTCGAGATGATATCTTAGAGAAGGTGAATGTATTCAAGCTAGAAACCTATATCAAGTGTTAGACCGGGCCATAATATCAAAAGCTAATATAGCCAGACAGGCCAAATCATCAATTGACTAGAAAAGTAGTAAAAGACAGGGCTTCTTTTCAAAAAGAGATTTTCAAAGAAGCAGAATGCGGGCTCCTCAAGTACCTCGAATTCTTCCCGAGACATATCCCCAATGTGCAACCAATGTGGTAAAAGGCATCATGGGGTTTGTTACCGTGTATCAGGGGCCTGTTTTAAGTGTGGTAAGACAGGACACATGGCCAGAGATTGTAATCAAAGCAGTGGGAAGTTAGCTGCTAGCTCAACTGCATATCAATTCCAAAACCAAGAAATACTACAAGGCCTACTACTACCGGAGATACTGTGAGGAAAAACAGAGTCTTTGCGCTTGTTCCGAGTGATATACGGAACACAAAAGTCGTTCTCTCAGGTACTATCTCTATATGTAACTAGGATGCTTTTGTATTAATCGACTCCAAATCAACACACTCCTTCGTAATTTATGCATTTGTATCTAGATTGAGTAGACCTTTAAAATCATTGCCATATTTGTTATGTGTATATGCTCCATCCGGGGAATCTGTGTTGTGTACATCTGTAGTCGATTTTGTGATATGCGTATGGGGAATGCTACCTTGTATGTAGATTTATTACCCTTGGACTTTAGACATTTCGATGTGATTTTGGGCATGGACTGGTTATCTAAATACTATGCCACTATTGATTGTGTAACGAAATGGGTGGTATTTAAACCACCGAGGCAGGAAGAAATTATGTATGTGGGTAACGGGGTGGTGCCTCCACCTTATTTGATATCTGCAATGAAAACATGTAAATTGATCAGGAAAGGGTGTCAGGACTATTTGTGTTGTGCATTTTCTGAACAATCTGTGAATGTTGAATTAAACGGTATTCCTGTTGTTAGAGAATTTCCAGATGTATTCCCAGATGAATTCCTAGGAGAATTGGTTGACAGGGAGATAGAGTTTACTATTGATATTGTGCCAGACACTCAGCCTATTTCAAAAATCCCTTACAAAATGGCTGCTGCTAAAATGAAAGAATTAAAGGAACAGTTGCAAGACCTACTCGACAAAGGGTTTATTCGACCAAGTACTTCATCGTGGGGTGCACCGGTATTATTTGTGAAAAAGAAAAATGGAACCTTACGCCTATGCATTGACTACCGTGAACTGAACAAGGTGACAATAAAGAATAAATATCCCTTACCTCGTATTGATGACTTGTTTGACCAGTTGTAGGGATCACAAGTGTTTTGAGATCTAGGTACCACCAGTTGAAGGTATAGGCAGAAGATGTTGAGAAAACTGCATTCAGAACGAGGTATGGTCATTATGAATTCCTTGTTATGCCGTTTGGAGTGACTAATGCCCCTACAGCATTTATGGACCTAATGAACCGGATTTTTATGACTCATCTTGATGATTTTGTTGTGGTTTTTATTGATGATATGTTAATATATTCAAAGAATAGACTTGAACATGAACATCACTTGAGAACTGTCTTGTAAACACGTAGAGAAAAGAAATTATTTGCCAAACTAAAGAAATGTGAATTTTGGTTAGATGAAATTATTTTCCTAGGGCATGTTATCAACAAGGAGGGGATTTTAGTAGACCCACAGAAGATAGAGGCAATTGTGAATTGGCTCACTCCAACGAACGTAACAGAAGTCCGTAGTTTCATGGGCTTAGTTAGGTACTACAAAAGATTTGTGAAGGATTTTTTGAAAATAGCTATACCACTTACTCAACTCATACGCAAAGGACAATCATTTGAGTGGATTGATGAGAGAGAGACTGCCTTTCAAGAGTTGAAGACAACACTAACCACTGCTCCAGTTTTGACATTGTCCACAGGTACGGAAAACTTTGTGATTTTCAATGATGCGTCTTATAAGGGTCTGGATTGTGTGTTAATACAGGATGGACGGGTAATTGATTATGTCTATCGACAATTGAGACCCCATGAGAAGAATTACTTGACACATGACCTGGAATTGGCCGCAGTTGCATTTGCTCTAAATATTTGGTGGCATTACTTATATGGGGCGAAATGTGAAGTTTACACGAATCACAAAAGCTTAAAATACTTCTTTACGCAGAAAGAGTTAAATATGTGACAGAGAAGATGTCTTGAATTGATAAAAGATTGTGATTTTTAGATCCAGTATCACCCTAGGAAAGCCAATACAGTTGTTGATGCCTTGAGCAGGAAATCGACGGGGAATTTAGCTTGCTTACTAACTGAACAGAAGGAAATTTTGATAGACTTTAGGAGAACCGAGATTGAAGTTGTGTTACATGAACAAACTAGATTGGTGGCCGCTATTTCAGCCGAGCCAGCAATAATTAATGAAGTCAAGCAAAGACAAAAAGAGGATGAGTTCCTCAAAAAGATAATTGATGAGTTTGAAGCAAATCCGAAATCAGAATTTAGCATCGACGGTGACGTGTTGAGATTTCAAAACCGAATATGTGTCCCAAACATTTCGGAACTAAAGAAAAGAATTCTTGATGAAGCCCACAAGTCAGTATTTGCTATGCATCTGGGTAACAACAAAATGTATCAGGACTTGAAGCAAAGCTATTGGTGGCCCAAAATGAAGAGAGAAACCAGGCAGTCTACCTTAATCTCTCCCTATTCTAGAGTGGAAGTAGGAACATGTAACCATGGATTTCGTTGTTGGTTTACCTCGAACTCCTCGAGGTATGGATTCCATTTGGGTTGTAGTTGATAGACTGACTAAATCTGCACATTTTTTGCTTGTTAGAACTACAATTGATGCTTATAGACTAGCTACTATATATGTTGATGAGGTTGTTCATCTACATGGGGTTCCGGTGCCCATTGTCTCGGATAGAGATCCGAAATTTGAATCTAGATTGTAGAAAAGTTTGCAAAGAGCTATGGGAATAGAATTGAGATTCAATACTACATTCCATCCACAAACAGACGGACAATCAAAATAGACCATACAGACTTTGGAGGACATGCTCAGAATGTGTGCTTTAGATTTTCAAGGAAGTTGAGAGGATTATTTGCCACTAGCAGAGTTTGCATACAATAACAGCTTCCACTCCAGCATCGGTATGGCACCATACGAAGCTTTGTATGGTAAAAAGTGTAGATCACCAATTTGCTGGACGGAGGTCGGGGATAGGGCTTTACTTGGGCCCGAAATTGTGCAAGATACTTATGAGAAGATCAAAATTATTCAACAAAGGCTCAAGACAGCACAGAGTCGACAGAAGAACTATACAGATGTTCGAAGAAGACCTCTTGAGTGCGAGGTTGGTGATCATGTATTTATTCGGGGTGGTTCTAATGAAAGGCCAGCTAAGATTTGGTAAGAAGGATAACTTGCCACCTCGTTACATTGGGCCATTTCAAATTCTAGAAAGACATGGTCCAATTGCTTATAGGATTGCTTTACCGTCGGGATTCGAACAAATGCATAATGTGTTTCATGTATCGATGTTGAGGGGTTATCTTCGAGATTCGTTTCATGTGATTGATTACCACTGGATAGCTCTTGATGAAAATATGGAATACGAAGAATGGCCAGAACAAATCATTGACCGGTAAGTGAAACAGTTGAGAAATAAGTCCATCCCAATGGTGAAGGTAAAGTGGAAAGAACACTATAGGAGGGACGCTACATGGGAAAAAGAGGATGAGATGCGACTATGCCACTCACACTTGTTTCCGAACGGAGGTAAAATAAGTTTAGAGGACCAAACTTCCTAAAGGGGGGAAGATTGTGATAACCCTGTCTTGTGTTAAGTTAATTAATTATGATTATGTTATGCTTACGTGATTAATCTGAATTTGGGTGTTAATTGCATGATTATATGTGGTTTTGGCCTTATATCTGTTCACTGTAGAAAGATCTATTCAACTTACTGTTGTAAACTAAAAATTGAAGGCCTTATCGGCCACAGAAATCGAAATTGATTACGCCATTGTGATTAGTGTAATTTTTAGAGCCTACGGTGAAATTTAATTGAAAATTGATTCGGATCAAAATAATTAGATTAAATTGATTGAATTAGGCACAATTAATTAGCCTTAATCAAGTTTAATTAGGCAAGCCTATAAATAGGCCTATATACACTTAAGTGTACTCCTTGGGCTCATTTTCTTCGAACTTGGTTGAGATTTCACTCTAGAGAGAGAGAGAGAGAGTGAGCCAATTGTAAAGAGAGAGAGAGAGAGCACAAAATTGGAGCTTTGAACTAAAAGCTTGGGAATTTCGAAGCTTGGCTTAAGAACTAGTTAGGAATTGGAAGATTTGAGCCTCTAGGTGAGTAATTAGACATGAATTCATGAGTTTGAGTTTTAATTATGTGAACTCAAAGATAAATTGCAATCAAGAACACGAATTGAGTTAAATTTGATGAATTAGAAGTCATTATAAGCATGCATGTAAAAGTTTGACATGAATTTGTATATTTGAGCATGAAACATATGATCCATGTTGAATTTTGATTAAGATTCATGCCTTTGATCATCTTTTGCATCACTTAAGTTGAGAATGGAAGTTATATTCCACATGCAAGCACAATTCATAGAGGTATGAGTTTTGGTTGCACGATTTTGATGTATTGGAAATAAGTTTGGTATAAATTGAGTATGCATGTAATTGATTAATGGGAATTGAGTTTCATAATGTTGTAAATTTAGTATTTGCTTCATGTTAGAAGATGTACAAGTGAATTATGGGTCATAACATGCAAGTTACATCAATTTGAATGCAAATTTCAAGCTCAAACAGCTTGCTAGAAATTCCAGAATTTGTCAAGTCCGCTCGAGCGGGGAATGCACCGCTCGAGCGTAAAATGTTAGCTCACAGAAGTTTTGTAGACATTGATGTCCGCTTGAGCGTGAGGAGTTACACTTGAGCGCCCAGTCACATGTTTTGACTCTCAGCTCGAGCATCCAAAGTCACGCTCGAGTGCAAAAATAAGGCAACCAGTATTTTTGCAAACCAAAGGGGTCTGCTCAAGCAGCCAAGGCTGCGCTCGAGTAGAAAACCCTATTTCAGAAATTTTGAAAAGTAATTTTGTGTTTTGTTTTCTATTCTCTTTCATTTTTGAGTACTCTTAGGCATACATTGAGCATTGTAAATGAACTAAGAATATAAGAAAGGGGCCTAAGAGGAATATATATATATATTAAGAACGGATTGAATCGCTTATGAGTTATTATGTTTATGATATATGTAGGGTCAAGCGCCAAAGCAAATCATCCAACAGATCACTATGAGTAATATCTTAGTAAAGATATGCTCAAGTAGGTTATTTTACAAACGTTACTTTTGTATGAGCCTTATGGATTTGTATGTTGAATTATAGATGAATATTCCCAATGACAGTCTTTTGCATAAGACTAATTGAATACAAATACGATCATGATCAAGGGTACGAGACACACATGGATACGAGTATGGAAATGAATTAGGCCTAAGGCCATTTGATTATTATGATGGGCCAAAGGCCGTTTGAATAATATGATTGGGCCCAAGGTTGTTTGATATGAATGATGGGCCAAAGGCTGTTTGAATATCATAATTGGGCCAAAGGCCGTTTAACATAAATGGTTGGGCCAAAGGCCGTTTGACATAAATGGTTGGGCCAAAAGCCGTTTGACATGAATGATTAGGCCGAAGGTCGTTTAACACGAACGAATTGGACCCGAAGTCGTTAGATATGTTTGGGCCTAAGGCCATTCGATGTATTAGATGGAAACATAATTGGGCTTATGGCTGTTTGATATGTTTGCTACAAGTTTCATTCATGTAACTCCTTTATTTTGATATTATTCACTGGGTTATCGCTCACTCTCATTTACATGTGTGTAGGTGAGCAAAGAGATGTTCAAATCCAGCCTCAATGAAAGATATGAGAGGAAGTTAAGTCATGGAGTCAGCTCGAACGTCTTACGCATGAGACCTTGTTTTCTTTTGTTCTTTTGTTCACTATTTTGTTACCTTGGTGAATATATGGATCATCACGTACATAAGCTTTTTGTTTGGCTGACTACATATTTGAAAGTTCCTGGACATATAAGGTGTTATTTCTGTCTACATGTGTGAGTTAGTATGGATTGTTAATAGAGTGTTTTGCTTTACCATGTAAGCATAGCTCATTAGACAAAATTTGTAAGTCTGCTTCCGTTTTGGCCCCTTATTCTATTGAAGATATGTTTGATCAGGTTTAAGGCCGTAGGTAATCCCTTGATTATTGGTCGGTTATGACCTTAATCCATAGGGGCGGGTTCAGGTCATGACAACTATAGTGTTGGATAGCCAAGTGTGTAATTCACCTCGCGAATGGCTTTGGCTTCTAGCAGTTTGTCCACTTCCTCCTCAACTTCCTCAACATACATTAACGTCGGCCTCCTCGCTCGCTGGATGATAAGTTTAGCCAACCTGTTTACATTGAGCATATGGCATATGACCTCGCAGTCAATGCCTGGTATCTCATATGGCGTCCAGGAAAATACTTCTATGTTGGCCCATAAAAAAAGCTTCTAACTCCCTTTCCTCATCCTTGGCTAAGCCTGAGTTGAGAAGGAAGAAGCGCTCTTCATCCCCTTCTTGGACCAAAATTTTTTTCAAGGCTTCCTCACTCTTCTCGGCTAGTTCTTTGCCCATATCATCTATAACTTCCATGTATTCTTCGTCAATTTCTTCCGTTTTTGTCCCTCGTAAGTTGTAGGTGGATTTCATTGCTGCAATGGAGCAATTTTTTGCCTGCACCTGATCCTCTTTAACCTCCTCAATTCCATACTCTGTTGGGAACTGCAACAGTTGGTGCAATGTTAAGGGAACAACCCTCATTGCGTGCAACCATGGCCTTCCCAAGATAATATTGTAATGGGAAGGGGTATCAATTACTGTAAACTCTGTGCTTACTTTCCTAGTACCCGCCTGTACCTCCAGATTCATTACCCCCAGAGACCATGTCGGCATTCCATTGAACCCAACCATTGGGCTGTTGGACTGCTCCAAATCATCGTGATAAACGCCAAGCTCCTTGTAACACCTGACATACATGATGTCACAAATGCTGCCTTGGTCGATCAGAATGCGCCTTACCTAGTACTCTCCAACCTTGAGGGTCACTGTAGACACCCCATTTTTGACCGACCTTAAGACTCAGACGTCACCGATTGAGCGCTCGGTGATGTTGCATATTGTGCTCGTTCAGAAGTCTCAGAGTCGCGGCCGTGAGCCTTGCCTCCGGACTTCCGAACCCTCTTCTTCAGATTTTGTCTCGGTTTAACTGCACTCGGTTTCTCTGCTTTCTTCCTCAAGGGAGGGAGAGGTCCCAGAGACCATCTCTCAAAGGGTCAGGGTTACATTTCGTGGTCAGAGGCCATTTTGCCCATTTCAGAGCTCAGTTCTGGTTTGAGTCGGCTGCCGTGTGCCTCGTTCGACTGCCTAACCATCTCCGATTCCTCCGTTTTTGGCATACATCTTATTTACTCCCTTTTGAGGGACACCGAGGTTTGAGAGACCCACTGCGTGGCGAATGCCACTTTCGGTGCTTAACAGCCTATTTTCGGGACCTCGAACTGCGTGTTTTGGCCCCCGAGCATCCGTTTTGCATCGGTTTTTGTTCATTTTTGGAAGGTACCTCTGTTTTATCACCAGGAAGGTCACTGAAGGGTGGGAGGCCAGCAATTGTCTCAGCAACCAGTTATATTCCTCCGGCGCCCTCCGACGCCCGTTTTTCTCACTTCTGAGCCAATATTGACCATCCTAGGGCCATTTTCTTCAACCCCAAACCACATATTTGTGTTGTACACACATGGGAGGACCCTAATATCACATGGCTGGCTAGTAACTCAACTTGAACCTTTTGAACCCCTCTTAAAAGTGGCCTATTCTCTCTCCTGTTTTAGAGTTGCCAATTTTGAACCATAGGGTTGTGATGAGGAGACCTGGGAGGACACCAATATCTGGTGGCCGGCCAGAAATTATTTTGGACCATTTTGCCCCTTTGCCGGCCGGCCATAGGGGGTAGCAGGCCGGCCACCTGCAACAAAAGTAGCAGGCCGGCCATGATCCTTGGGATGTGTGTTTTACAGCTGTATAGTTGTTTCCCCCAAAAGATCTGATTTCGGGGGACTTTTGGTAGAAGAGGGAACTTAATCCCATTTCCTACACACTTTGTCTCTCCCTCTCCCCTCCATCCTTGCACACAACAACAGCTCTAGCTCTCCCTCAAGGTTGAAAAATTTGCTCTCAAGCATACACATACATATCTCTCTATTTCTCTCTCATTTTCTCAAGTTTTGGCTCCATTTCTTCACTACCACCAAGCACCACCACCACCACTCCATTTCCAGTAGTTTGGAGGGCTTTCCAGCAGCTAAGAGGCACCATTTCTCAAGCCAAAAGGGAGCAAAAGTTTGGTCTTCAAGGGTAAGTTCATCTTTCCCTCTTTTGTAGCACTTTTTTGCACCATTCTTCTAGCCTATTTGCTTGCTTTTTTGGGCTCCGACCCTAACTGAAAGGGTCATTTTTTTGAACCATTATTCATGTTTGTTCAAGGGCTCAACCCTGTTTGAGCCCCCCATTTGATACTTGCTTCAATATCTCTTTGTATGCCATTATTTTGCATGGTATTTCTAGCCTATGTGTGATCTGTTTTCGAGCATGATATAAACTGTGAGTGGGCTTATTTTGATCCCCTCTACAATATTGTAGAAGGGCTCAACACTGTTGGGGGCCTCCATGCTGTACTTACCATTATACCCCTCTTTGGCCCCCATTTTTGCATGCTTTTTTAGGCTTATCTAGCTTCTGTTTTCGGCCATGATCAGAACTGAAAATGGACATATTTTGACCTTCTTGGAATATCTCATTAAGGGTATTTGGCTTTTTGATGTATATTTGGCCTACTTCATGTTATACCCCTCTTTGGCCCCCATTTTTGCATACTTTTTTAGGCTTATCTAGCTTCTTTTTTCGGCCATGATCAGAACTGAAAATGACCATATTTTGACCTTCTTGGCATATCTCATTAAGGGTCTTTGGCTGTTTGATGTATATTTGACCTACCTCATGTTATACCCTCTTGTGGCCTTAATCTTGCATTGCATTTTGAGCATGTTTTCATACTGATTTGAGGCTTGTCATCTACTGTAAATATTCATATTTTTAGTCCCTCTTCAGTGTCTTAGAAGGGTATTTTTCTTTTTGGGCTTTGCATCTACTACTTGCTTCATAGCCTCCCTTACGGAGCCATTTTTGCATGCCATCTTAGCCCTGCTTGTGATTGCTGTTTGGCCATGTTTTGTACTGTAAAAATGTGATTTTTGGGGCTTCCTTTCTTCTTCTTTTTCATGTCATGTATCAATTATGCATGTATGGTATAGCTGTAGGCCATTTTATGCATCGAAATCCATATTTCGGGATCATTTCATGCATCGGGTATTATTTCGCCTCGCTCCGGGGCTGTTTTGCCCCTCATTTTGCCACTGATTTTTGCATGTTTGCATATCATATTCCATGTCTTTGTCATGTCTCATTAGAGTGGCATTTCGGTACCCGAGGGTCCGTCCTCGGTTTGCGTGCCCGCGGGCATGCACTTCGAGGTATCTTGTTTTCATCTGACGGCCTCCTATGTGAGTGTGGTTGAGGCTCTCTCTTATTGGTGTAAGCCCATTATTGCATTGCGTATGCCATTTCATCCGTAGCATTGTGTATGCCCGGTTGTGTATTACCTCGTATAGCGTGTATGCCATTCCATAGCATTGTGTATGTTAGGATTGCATATTAGCTGCATTTCATGCATATCATGCATTTTGAATCGTGTTCGGGATAGGAGCTAGCCCGGGCACGGGAAACGAGGCACGTTTCGTACTCCGAGTGATGGAACGGGTCTCAATTCCCAAGTCACCGACACTCCGGATTATCCATGATGGAGTTAGGTTTTGTTGTAGCATTCATATGCATCCATCCTATATTGAGTTGTGCAATTTGGCTCCTCGGCCATCATGCATCGAGATGCGTGATTGGTGGCACGAGGATCGAGGCATGCATATATCTGTGAAAATACATTGCTATGCCCCTTTCCTGCTCTCTGTTGCAGCATATCAAGAATTAGCAGTCTTCCGAGGCTTGGTGTGCTTTTCAAGAAACATTGCAAAACAGAGGCTAATCGGGGCATCGCCGTGGATTTCCGCGCAAAGCAGCCCAAACATGCATCATTCCATCATCCGGAGCAGAATCAAGGCAGTCCCTGGCTTGCATGCCAGTTTTATTATTTTCTTAGTTAATTTGTAAATTAATTAGGAATTTGTATATTATTTGGACTGTAATATTCAGACTGTATTATTCTTTCATTTGAGACTGTATTATTTATTCGGACCCTCTGTGCGAGGGCATAATTGTAATAAGTGTGGGTGAGTGTGATGTATGTCTTCCAACCCCACGTCTTTCTTTCCTTTTATTTACCCGCTTATGATGGTTAGATATAAGGCATATTTCAATTAGCATGCAGTATGACAGCATGTTTACATCATTCATCTGTTTTGCACGCACCAGGCTCGGCGCATCATACAAACTGCATTTGTATTTCGATTTCAAATTGAATACGTGTTAGTTGTAGCATTCCATATGCCATGTTTAGAATAGCCGAGCCTGCTATAGTTGCACCTTTGCATGTGTTGCATTAGGCATTTCTGTATACTTAGGAACCATGCATGGATTTCTAACAAGCTTCTGTTTTGGCTTGGAGTACTCGGTAAGTTTTTATGCTTTAGCATCCCTGCATGCGTGTGAGTGCTGCCATGAATAGCATGCTTACCATGAGGCTAACTGCTTATGTGATATAACTGCCTTGAATGCCTGTGGGTGGAGGTTGAGTTACTTGGATTGGACAATTCATCAAATGTTTGTTTTAAGCCCACTAGATAGTGGCAAAATCACGTTTTTCTAACCCCACCCGAGGGTGGCAAATCCACGTCTTAGCCTACCTGCGGGTAGCACCATCAAACCATTTTCAAACAAACAAACATGAAATGTTTTGTTCCAATTTAGGCGGCTCAGTCTATACTTGTATGCTGTGCACATCACATAGTAACCTAGGCTAATAACCGGAATAAGAACTCACAATATTTTCAAAATAAGATATCATGGTTAGTAGAGGCCGGTCCTTGACCGGGCGAGCGGGGGTGCTCACGAAGTGACCTTCCCCAATCGTACCCAAGTTCCTGAGCCGAGGCAACTTTGGTGATGACGGACACGTGGCGTTTGGCACCGAGTCAGGGTTTCCTAAATTTCCCATTAAAAAAAAACATTTAGGTGGCGACTCTGTATCTGGCGAAGCAGTCCATGTTTGGCACTTCTTTCAAAAAATTTGTTTTCAAAACGATTTGCCGGATTTGGACTCTTTGGTTCAAGATTGAGAACCGTGACATTTGAGTCCTTCGAACTGTAGTGACCCAATATCGAACCAGAACAGGGGGGGACTCGCACTCCCTTTCCCCGGGATGCGTTCGGGGACGTCTACAGTTTCTGGCGACTCTGCTGGGGATTTAGAGAACTTGGCTCGAACTCATGATATCCGGGTTTGGCTACACTTGTGTGTTTTTGCATTGCATTTGCATTGGTGCCTAGGACACCGTGGTTTGCCATATGCCATTCGAACGATTTGCCGGAGGCTTGTCTTGTCAAGGCATGTCCGTAAGGCCGATCGGCCTGGCTCGACAAAGATGGAACACAAACCCCGATTTTACCGGGCACCGCTTTTTGACCATTCGACCTAGTGCATATTCGGATCCATAGTGACCATTCCAAACTAGGACAAAGGTTGCTTACCCGCTTATAGGTTATTTGAAACCGCAGGTGCGTAGTAAAACCCTAGCTCTCGACAAAATAGGGCAGGGAAACCCTACCCCAACATAGGGTGTTTTGGCTCTCACTTATCTCGTTATGTGCTTGTTAGAGTGTGTCTCACAGGAATGCATGTATCGCCTATGAGTTTGGGCATCAGTTCGGGCATCACCAAGATTCCGAGAATCGCTTGTCTCATGGATATCGGATTGATTTTGGGGAACAATGATATAGAACAAAGGATCGTGATTGATGACAATGTATTTTCAAATTTTATCAACGTGTGTTGTATGCCCGATCGTGTGTAGTGTGTATTTAATTTAAGCTGTTATGCTGCCCGTTTATCTGGTTATTTATTTCCTTTTCGCTTTATTATCTTTTTGCTAGGGCAGTTTTTAGCACGATTGCTTCCGAACCAGTAGATACTCCCCAAGCACTTTGGACACGAGGTCGCCGACTCAATCGATCCGAGGATCTGGTTGACGGACATCCAGTGTTCTACTCTCTACCCCCAGTTATTAGAAGAAGCCCGAGGAGGCGCAGTGTGTCAGAACAGGGATTACCGGGATAGAGGGCTACTTTGACAGTAAACAGTCAGGTTGAGATTTTTGTGTCTGCCATAGAGATACATTTACCGCGCATTCAGATGGAACAGCAGAATACATCAGGGATGGAGGCGATGATGCGACAAATACACGAGAGCATGAAACAGATGCAAGAGGATGCCATCCGCCAAGCGGAATTTGCTAAACAACAAGCCGCAGTCATAGCCCAGCAGGCCGAGCTGATCACTAGGTTGCAACAGCAGAATGCAGCGTCTGCTTCACATCAAGCTCCTCCTCCACCAGCGGCTCCACTACCCGAGCAGGCACCTACTGGTCAGAATACCCTGCCAAATCCTCAGAATTCCCTCCCGAACACCTAGAACACCCTACCCAATGTCCAAAATATCCAAGAGGACACCAACCTTCCAACGAGGCTGGCTCCACCCCCGCTTCTGCCGCAACTGTCCAAGAATCTTACACCCAACCACCCGGACTCTCCATTTGAGTTCGAGGTAGATCATACAGCTCTAAAATTGAGTAAGTTGGAGAAGCTTTTCAAGAAATCGCAGGGGGTGAAGGCCATCCCAGACATCGAAGATGGGTACACCGACGTGGCTGTAACATTGCCAGACAGATTCAAGATGCCACAGATTGATCGTTTTGATGGGTCAGGGGATTCTATGGTCCATCTCCGGCTATTTTCAGACATCCTGAGGCTAATGGGCGTAACCCGACCACAAAAGCTTTCCTTGTTTGGCCGAACTTTGTCGGGTGTGGCAGCCATTTGGTACGCAAAGTTAGAAGATGACGTGAAAAGAAGCTGGGATGAGATGGCTAAGGCCTTCGTTGCATAGTACTCGTACAACACACAGATCGAGATTACAACACGTGATCTCGAAACGACGAGGCAGGAACCCAAGGAGTCTTTCTCCGATTTTGTAACTAGATGGAGGGCAAAGGCGTTGATGATGACCTTGAGGCCTACAGACAAAGATCAAATCAGGATGATTGTGTGCAATCTCCAACCGAAACTCATGCAGAAGATGATTGTACTCCCCTTTCCCACCTTCTCAGATTTACACGAGATGGGGGTACAGATCAAGGATGCGATGAAGCAAGGTTTGATCGACCAGGACCGGGAGCAGCCCCGAAGGACATTCAACCGCAATAACAACACAGGCCTGAGTGGCGCTGCAAACACAAGGACTTCGGAGGTCTGTATGGTCACCACTACTCCCCCTCCCCATCCAAGGCCCGCCATGCCACAGCCTTTTCCAAAGACATCGGCGAAGACCCAAGCCCCGAGATATCAGTCCAGAGGCCAAAGAACCTTCACTCCACTATGCATGCCTTTGTCCAAGGCTCTCGGGGTTCTAATAAAAAAGGGGCATCTGAAACCCTAGAGCCGAGGCCATTACCAAATCCACTCCCCCATTTCCACAACCCGGCCAAGCATCATGCGTACACCCGCAAAGATGGCCATGATACGCACTAATGCCTTCAAGGCCACGAGATTCAAGACCTCATTGACAAAAATATTATTCTACCTCCCGAAAGACCCAACGTCACAACCAACCCACTCCCCGCACATAACTAAGATCCCCCACCCAAAAGAGTCAACCTCATCCAAACTGGGGTCGTGTCCTACGATCCTAATATCTATATTACTCCCTCTCACCTACCCAAGCCAGAGGTGATCCTTCCTGACTGCACTGACTTGTGCATGTTGGACACCTTTACAACCCAATCTGAGCCAAAGGTGGTGACCATCGAAGATGGAATGGGGCAGTTTTCAGAGAAAGAAAGAATTATTGAGTCTGGGATGGAACAGTCTGGGAATCTAGCTGGAAGAGCCTATGATCCGAGCGGATACATCCTATCAGTGGGCCAGTCCGAGCTGAGTGTGGGGCTGCCAGAGAAAGCTGAACTGTGCATGATTCGGGAGGACGGACTTGAACAAGGGGCAGATGATCTGACAACAGTGGAAGAAGATTTTGCCAACCTCCAGTTCTTCAATGACCAAGAAGCAGGGGATGCAACAATCAACTAGTTTGGATATGAAGAGTTGGCGAAAGTTATCGGATGGTTAGATGATCAGCCAGACATTGTGGAATTTCAGCCAGAGCAAGGTCCGGCAGGGGCAAGGGTATCAATGATGGCCGGAAGGGCCGAGAGTCAGAATGGACTGCCGGAGAGCGCCGGTACAAAGAATTTCGCTTGGGATCAAGATATTGTGAAAACTGAACAACAAATCGTGCTAACGCGCGAGGAGCAAGGGAGGAATTGGGATTCTGAGAGAATCCGGAAAGCCAAGAACCATGAAGAAATTGAAAGTGCTGCGAGCACGAAAGCAGGATATGCTGTGAGCATATGGGATGAAAGTACCGAGAGTACAAACTTGCCAGAACCAGATAGGTGTCTGTTGAATGCTAGCGGGATGTGGTGGGAAGACGATGACTTATGTCTTGCCCACACGGATGAAGATTGGGCAGGCGCCTAACCAGATGATACTTGGTACCTCGATGAGGTGGACCACATGACCAGGAGCGGGCGGTACTTCAAGCCTCCACACCTCGACCAACCTGAAGCATCTGGAAAAGATAAAGAGGCTAAGAAACAGAGAGAGAAGCAAATTGAAGAAGAAGCTGTACTGAGATAGTTAAAGAAGATACAAGCAGACATCTCCATCTGGGGACTGCTTATGGCTTTACGGGTACATAGACAGGCTGTCCTATTTGCTATGGACAAGGCCAGACTCTCCATCGATACTACACCAGAACAGCTGGTTGGGCTGGTTTTTCCCTGAGGAGGTTCCCCGGCATTAACCTTTTCAGACAAAGAATTACCGCCTGAGGGCGTAAATCATAACAAACCTCTCTACATCTCCGTGGAATGTAGAGATAAGTGGATACCGGTGGTACTTGTTGATACCGGGTCTGCTATCAACGTCGCCCACCGTAACAAAGATATGCAATCGGGTTGAAACCCGCGACTTCATACCAACCACTTAGGTGATCAAAGCTACGATAATACCAGAGGAAGTGATGGGGATCGCAAGGTTCGCACCGGGTTGGTCCAGGACAACACAACATTGAATTTCATGTCTTGGACATTCCCGCAACCTTCAACTTACTCTTGGGGCGGCCGTGGTTGCACCAAGTAAAGGCAGTCTCTTCCACTCTACACCAGATGTTGAAATACCCTCACGGGAAGGGGGTTGCAATTGTTTTCGGAAACTCATCCATCCATCCGCCGCCGGAAGTGTCTACACCAGTTTTGGAAATTGAGCATGGCACGGAGGATGTGTTCTTATCAGGGTTCACTTTGGCAGAGGCCTGGGTAATACAGAATATTATGGCTGTGAATGAAGATGTGTACGTCAGTGCTCAATCCGTTTACCTCATGAACAAACTACAACATATTCCCGGGATGGGATTAGGAAGGAGCGGCAGGAAAGGAGTCGCTGCGTTGGCCGAAGTGCCACACAACCCGCATACCTTTTGGATCGGGTTATTCGCCCACCAAAGAGGACTGGTGAGGAAAGGAAAAGAAATGGCCGGTAAAGCGAGCGGCAAGCCGGAAGCCTTTTTGAATTAATGCACGTGCCCATCCAGTACCTTGAACGGACGCTTTGTCCTGAAGGAGGACTTTCCATTTTGCGGCTTCGAGCCATGGTTAAACGCGAGACGAAGCACGCATCAAAGCTTGAAATCTTCTTCGACCTGCAACTATCCGGGGATGACGTTGCCACAGAGCAGACAGACCCAACAGCTGAGGTTGAGCAGAATAAAGCAGTGGATCCTGAGGGCACAGAATTGGAAATGGGGGTAGCACTGGCATGTCTCCTCTCTGATCCTCCGATCGACCAAGAGTGCTTGGGGGATAACTTCGTGGTTTCCATGATTGGGGATGGAACGGCTGTGGGCCTACCAGCAGCTATCTTGGATGCATCAATCGCGCCCTCTCTCACCTGGCAGTACGAGGAGGGATTCTTGTCCAAGAAGACTGGTCAGTAGTGAGCCGGAATCTGATTCCACCGAGTCTTGTGAGTCGGAATCAGGTTCCAGCTCGACTGAGTCTGAGTCTGGTACTCCTGGGGATGTTAACCCGGATGCCACAGTCCTGTCTAGGTCGTCCTTTTCTTTTTCATTTGAGTCTGTTGTAACCAATGAATCGGACGATTTGGATGAACTTAATGAGAATGAGGTGAATGTGGTTTCCGAGTACTTTTCTGTGCCCTTGATTTATTGCATTAATTCAGACTTTCAAAACTTTGATGAAAACAACGAGGACGAAGTTCCTCCGGTTTTACAACGTTTAATTGAACAAGAGCAAGAGAGATTTGTTAAACCATTAATAGATGAAATCATTACCGTGAACATTGGTACTGAGGAGGACCCCCAGCTGGTCCAGATCGGGTCCACGTTGTCTTCGGAGGAACGCGAGCGCTTAGTCACTTTATTAAAAGATTTCAAAGATGTTTTCGCGTGGTCCTACGAAGACATGCCTGGAATCGATCCTGAGATTGTACAGCATCGGATCCCCCTTGACCCCGAAGCTCAACCTGTCAAGCAAAAGCTCAGAAAGATCCGCCTGGATTGGGCTCTTAAGATTAAGGAAGAAGTCACCAAGCAAATCGACGCAGGCTTCTTGCTGGTATCTAAATATCCGACTTGGTTGGCCAACATTGTTCCGGTGCCGAAGAAAGATGGCAGGATCTGGGTGTGTGTAGACTTCAGGGATTTGAACAGAGCTAGTCCGAAGGACGACTTTCCCTTACCGCACATCGATGAGTTGGTAGACTTCACAGTAGGGCATGCATTGTTCTCATTCATGGATGGCTTCTCAGGATACAACCAGATAGCGATGGCACCAGAAGATAGGGAAAAGACTGCATTCACCACCCCGTGGGGGACATACTGCTACCGGGTAATGCCGTTTGGGTTGAAGAACGCTGGAGCTACTTATCAACGGGCTGCGACCACAATACTACACAATATGATCCACAAAGAGGTTGAGGTGTATGTGGACGACATGATTGTCAAGTCCAAGGAAAGAGAGGGCCACTACACCGCCTTGCACAAGTTTTTCCAAAGGATCAGGGAATTCGGGTTGCGGCTAAACCCTCAGAAATGTACATTTGGTGTTACAGCGGGAAAAATGTCAGTTTCGACACAACAAAGGCATCGAGGTCGACCCTTCCAAAATCAAGGCCATCCTAGAAATGCCACCACCAAGGACTGAAAAGGAGGTGCGAGGCTTTCTGGGTAAAGTGCAATTCATAAGACGGTTTATCTCAAAATTAACCTTGACTTGTGAACCACTTTTTGGCCTCCTCAAGAAAGGAAAGAAGTTCCAATGGGACGGCCGATGCCAAGCTGCGTTTGAACAGATTAAAGAATATCTACAGAACCCGCCCGTTTTATCACCACCAGAACCAGGGAAACCGTTGATTTTGTATCTGTCAGTAACTGAAACTACAATGGGCTGCATGCTTGCACAAGAATCAGAAGATAAGGTGGAGAAAGCCATCTACTATTTGAGCAAAAAGATGCTGGAGTATGAGACCCGATATACACCGCTGGAAAAGGCTTGCTTAGCTCTGGTATGGGCTACCAGGAAGCTGCGGCACTACCTGTTAGCTCACTCTGTAATGTTGGTTTCACGACTTGATCCCATCAAATATCTCTTCGAGAAACCAAAGACTTACGTAGGCTAGCTCGTTGGTTGTTGTCTCCGAATTTGATCTCACGACGTGACACGCAAGTCGATGAAAGGAAGAGCAAAGGGCAGAGTTCCTTGCCGACCACCCGTTGGGAGGGGATGAAACAGCTGAGTAATTGCTGATGAATCAATTCTGCATATCGACGATGAAACTTGGACGATGTACTTTGACGGAGCGTCAAATCAACATGGGTATGGAATAAGAGTGTTGCTGATAGCACCCGATAATTCCCGTATCCCTCTAGCCTTCAAACTCCAATTCAAAGTCTCGAACAACGAAGCAGAATACGAGGCGTGTATTGCTGGTTTAGAAGCAGCCCTGGAACTAGGGGCAAGACGACTGGACGTCATTGGGGATTCGAACCTTGTTGTGTCTCAAGCTAAAGGAGACTGGAAAGTGAAAGAGGAAAAGATGATGATGTATCACCAAACCTTGGATTTGCTGATTCCTCGGTTTGAGAAGCTAAGTTTTACTCATCTACTACGAGAGAACAACAGGTTCGCAGATTCTTTAGCAACTCTATCATCTATGATAGACATCCCGTGTGGAGTCCGACGCGCCCAAATATCATCGATCAGAAATTTGTACCTGCCTATGAGTCGATTGCAGCCATAGATGAAGTTCAGGACGAACACCCTTGGTATTATGACATCTGGAACTTCTTGGAGAAAGAAACATACCTGCTAGGGGTAAATGCCAAAGACAAGAGGGCAATCAGGAGAGTGGCAGTCCAGTTCATCATCTGCGGAGGTAAACTGTATAAATGGGGTCATCTGGGAATGCATAAACTGTGCGTTGATGCCGAAGAGTCAAAGCGTCTGATGGAAGCCATCCACGGGGGAGAATGTGGTGCACACATGAATGGGGTAATGTTGGCACGAAAGATTCTCAGACAGGGTTATTACTGGTCCACCATGGAGGAGGATTGTATTAGTTTCGTCCGGCGATGTCACAAATGTCAAATTCATGCAAATCGCATGAACATCCCGCCGTCAAAGCTGTACAACATGACTTCGCCATGGTCGTTTTCTGTCTGGGGAATTGATGTAATCGGAGCTGTCACGCCGAAGGGGTCGAATGGGCATAAGTTCATCTTAGTAGCGATAGATTATTTCACAAAGTGGGTCGAGGCCCAATCTTATGCAGTGTTGAAGGCTTCACATGTAGCAAAATTCATCAGAAACAACATCATCTGTCGCTACGGGGTCCCAAATGAAATCGTTTCAGACAATGGTTCCCACTTCAAGAAGGAGGTGATTGATTTGTTGGAGAAATACAATGTGGCATTTCATAAGTCATTTACCTACCGGCCGTAAACTAATGGAGCAGTTGAGGCCGCCAACAAGAATATCAAGCGCATACTACAGAAGATGGTGGAAACCTAGGATGGCGGATAAGCCGCTGCTCGCTTCAGGAGCAACAGGACTTCAATCAGAACTTCTACTGGGGCGACTCCGTATTCATTAGTTTATGGGATGGAGGCCGTGCTACCTATTGAGATTGAGGTCCCGTCATTACGAGTATTGGCCGAAAGTGCCGAGATAGTCAAGCGATTGGCAAAGAAAGCATTTGAGGAACTCATGCTTTTCGATGAAAGAAGGTTGAAAGCACTGTACCACGTCCAAGGTTATCAACGCAGAATCGCCCGGGCTTTTAACAAGAAGGTTAAGTCCAGGAATTTGAAAGAAGGAGATTTGGTACTCAAAGACAACCGAGCTCCCATCCACGACTCCAGGCAAGTTCGGACTAATTGACCGGGTCCCTACATCATCAAGTCAATCTGGTCTGGTGGAGCTGTGGTTCTGATGGATCTAGATGGCTTGGAGTTTTCTTAACCGATTAACATGGACAAGTTGAAGAAATACTACCCCTGAGAGGCTCGCTAGGCCGAAAACCCGAAAGGGCGACCTAGGCAAAATTCAGAGCATAGAAAATTTGAAACTATAAAAACTGAGCTCGCAAGGTTGAAAACCCGTAAAGGGCGACTTTGGCAAAAGTTAGAGCGCAAAAGGAGAGTAAAAATACCCGAGCGAACCTAAGCCTGAACTACGTAAGGCTTGATTCCCATCTTTGGGATACGAGGCGACTTCATCCCAAGTTCAACCACAATCTTTTCCCGATCAACTTTGTCCATTTGATCATCTCACCATCTCTATTCATCAAGATTTATCGTGATCTCCTGATAGTGCTATTCAGACTAGGGGCAACTTTCCGTCATGTCTTGTCTTGCGTACCACCTGACTAGGGGCAACTTTCCGTTAGACGAAGTGCCACTGCACGTTTCAGACTAGGGGCAACTTTCCAGTTGCTAGGATCCGGGGTTGTACATCTCAGTGACAGATCTCAGGCGTGTCCAGTTCTGATCCACATCGAAAATAGTTTTGAAAAGTTTTAATAAAAGTTGACTTTGCTCAAAATTAATCTTTTCACGACTAAGACCATTTTTGGACCAAAGCGGAAAATTTTCAGTACCATAACCTTCAATTTCATTGATTTCAAAACAGAGTTCTCTTGCTCTTGCATACAATTGAAGTTGCTTTTTATTACACTCATATCGAAAACTTGAAAGTACTAATAAAGCAATAAATTTGGGGCATAGTCAAGTCAGGGGTCCCTGCGCCCCCTTCCAGAGCTAGTTGAAGCCTCTGATGCCAACCTAGGCCCAACCTGTGCTTCTTCGTTGAGCCAATCCCAGCACTCATCAAACAAATTGCAACTAAAAGTGGGAGCAGGGGCCAAGAGCTCTCTATGTCTATGCCGCTTTCGCCGAGCTAGTCTGGCGCCGAACCGGGAATGTAGCCGGATATTTTATCTCCTCTGGTGGGCAAGCCTGATCATGGCTAAACTGGCGTAGAATACGGAATGGGAAATAGAATACGCAGTGAGCCAAGCCGATCAATCGAATCCCGACCTGCCGAGACATGCTGTAGCTCATTGCCGAGAGATTGAGCCAAGGGCAGCGCCACGCAATGCGATCTGCCGACAAGTTGCACATCCATTCAAACCACCATCCCTCATCAAGGGCATCGACTAGGCGTTGTCGAAAGAAATAGCCGCGAGCTGAGTAAGCAGGGCAAGAGTCCACAACTTGCAATTTATCCATCAACCATATCTGGGGAGGGATGAAAAATGAGAGAATAAAGAATAGAGAGATGTACGATGAGAGAAAAGTAAGATGAGGGTTTTGTGAGAAAAACCGAGCCCGAGGGCCAAGCGATGTGAGCAAATACATATGTGAGATCGGGTGGGAAACATTACCTGCAGCAGTAGTGGACTTCCTGCAAATTTGGTTGTCTCTTGACGGTAGAAAGCATCCAAGCCCATTAGTGTCTCAGCCAATGTCATGGCGACGCAACTCTTTCCTTCTTTCAAGCCTTGGGCCACTTCAATCAGACGGACGCTGGATCCTCCAAGGCTCGAGGCAAACAGAAAATGAGATAACATGCATAAACAGAGGGCGTGTCGCCGGAAGCCTTGCCAATGATGGTTGCTGCGGTAGCCAGCATCAGAGAACCGGTAAATCAGGCTTGGGATATCTAACATTCCGTTACAAATCAGGGATCGAGCATCATGCGCGTTGAGTCCGCACATCCGCCCTAAGGTTTGGGCATAGCCAAAATTGAGTTGGGGCAAGATCTCCTCACCTCGCTCGGATTCTATCAAAACTTGAAAATCTTCAAAAGTGGGACATACCTCTTGCCCTCCGAAGCTGAAGACGTGCGTCACTGGGTTCCAAAATCTCATCGCGGCATGGAGGAAAGGAAGATGCAGTGAAGTCCGGCCCAGCGTGAATAGTGCATTCAAGCCGAAACCCCGGAAGTTCAACTTTTCCGAGCCATCTAAAGAAGAGATCCAAGATGTGAGATTTTCTGCGAGAAATGCCTCCATTTTGTGCAAAGCAGTGATGAAATGAATGAATTCCAAAGTTGGAGCTTTATAGGGGGGTAAAACACTATTCGAGGACACGTGTCACAATTCTAGGAGTTGCAGGAAAGGGGGCCGGCTGGCCACCTATTCTAGCAGGCCGGCCACCTTTGTTTCAAAAACTGGCCGGCCGGCCACCCTTCAGTCCCCAAATGCAAAATGTGGCCGGCCATGCATTGGTCCTGTTTCGCCCTCCGGAAGGAAGTTTGAGGCATTTCTATGCATCGGGGATGTCGAAGGCCTCCATTTCTCTCAGTTTTGGATGCGTTCCATTATCCAGATCGTCCGTCCGAAGTACGCTTTGTTGTATTTTGCTTATCGAGTTGTTGCTTTGTTTATCGAGCTGTCGCATTTTGTGTTTTGAGTTGTTACTCTTTGGTTACGCAATTTTGTTAAGTCTTGTTTATCGAGTCGTTAACATTGTTGTATTTTGCTTATCGAGTTGTAAACTTGCTAAGATTCTATTATTTCTTAGTGAGTCGAGTTGTTTGATTTGTTGTGTCGGTTCATTACCTGACCCGGTAAATACACAAGGCACATTCCCATTCAATTCCATTTTTGTGCAAAATGATGTGATGCGATGCTAAGAATTTCAAATACAAACACCTTTTCAAAAGCTGTTTCATTCCATCATGTTTTACAACAAAATAAAGGTACAAGTTTTACAGAAAATAAAACTGCCTAACAATATGCAAAGTGCTACAAACTACTAGCAAAAAGTAAAATAAAGCAGGAAATAGCATCAATATCCTCGAGAGCGGGAATGAGGAGGCCCCCTCATCCTCTTCTGCGGGATAACCTCTGCACCATCATCACCATCCGGGTCGGAGCTGTCATCCTCAGGATCCCCTTCAGCCTCGTCTCCACTCCCGGAACCAAGGCCGGAGCCCCCCTCCTCAGCAGATGTCTCTGACTCACGATCTGCGACCTCCTCCTCCTCTTCCTCATCAGGCTCTGCCTCTATAACATGTGCCCTACGTCTGCGAGACAACCCCGCTCCTCAGAAAGGCCTAGATGGCCCTGCTCCCTGAGAAGGCCTGGATGGCCCAGCTCCTCGAATGGGCCCAGACGCCCAGTACCTCGACCCCTCTGAGAAGGCCCGGGTGGCCCGGCCCACGGCGGTGCATATACAGGAGGCATCTGAAAGTGAAGAGTTCAATACATCAGTTCAAATATGAAAAGCAGATGCAAGTACAATATGCGAGTGGGGTGTGTGTCAGATGTGCTCTACGACCTATCAATCTGACAGAATGTTCAAAACCAGCATGTCATCAGAAATATGCTAAATACGGGAAAGATGAACAGTACCTGTACACCCATAATGGCCAGCTGTGCCTCCCTCCGTAGGATCATGCCCTCGAATGTGGCCAGCATCCCAAGTATCTCATCCGTGTACTCAACTGGAGGCTACAGATACAAATGCAAAACTATCAGTGAGGGAATGAATGTCCAAGTAATCTGACTGATAAATCAAAGCTGTAAAACATACCGGGGGTGAATCAGGATCCCTGACATATCTGTGGTCAGGAAGAGGAGGCTCCAGCGAGACCTGGTAAGGAGTCCCAAATCGCCAACTCGTCAACTCGGTCGGCATATCTGGCCACCCAGGATGATGAAGAGTCGGAGGAATCGACCCACCCCCACCTCGAGACGTACCAGCCCTGCTGGAGGAGGGGATATCCGTAGCACGAGCCCGACTCGAAGATGGTACATCAGTAGGCCTCAGTGGCGGAGCACGCACTCCCGTCAAGGGAGGCATCAGATATGTGTGACGATAAGTGGCGTAGTCCCCGTCCGTAAGGTGCAGCAAAGCATCGGTGCCCTGCATAGCACTAACGACCTCCTGGGTAGAGAGTCTATCAGCAGTCCGCATAGTGGCTGGAGGTGCTGCAGGAGGGTCCTGAGAAGTGTACCCCCATACCTGACGCAGAAAACGTTCCCCCAGGAACCATGCCCTACCAACCGGTCCTTCAAGCAGGAACCTGTACTGGGAGTTACCCGATCCTCCGGGATACTGATATCGGAGACCATCGCCCAAGACCGCCCAGGGCTGCCACGTAATCTGCGGATAACCAGTGCATGAATCAATCAGAAATCGGGAATATACAGGGCAAATCAAAGATGAAAACAGAAAAGAACTGAGAGTTCTGAAATACCTCTGTCGTCCGAACAGTGTCAAAATACTGTCGCAGGTAGAAGAGAGTCTCTCGAGGTCTCGGTCGGTGCTGGCCCTCGAATACCAATGAAAACGGGGTCATAAGGGGTCCTGCCACCTCCATCTCTGGGGCTAGCGTCGGAAAATATACGTAGACCCATAGCTGAGAAAAGAAGTGCGGAACGTAAATACAAAGTGCTGAGGGCAAAATACAGAATGTAAAGTGCGCTGTGTGTGCAATGAACAAGTAATGAGGAGCAGAAATGTAAATCAATAGGACAGAACGTACCTCCTAGGCTCTCCAATAGCCGCCGAGTAAGTCTCCCCGCCTACGAGAGGCCGCGCTCATATAGCAATAGAGGGTAGCCAGGCCAGCGCCACCCGGATCGACTCGTGATAGGTCCACTAGGGCACTCAAAAGATACAACCCGACAGTGTTCCCCCTATCAGCAAACAGAGTGGTGCCAAAGAGGAACATAAGGAAACCGCGGGTGTACTGCTCAACCTCCTCAAGAGACTCGGGCTCCATCTCCGGCCTCCGAAAACGGGAAGAGAACCAGGTGTACCGGACTCTCCCAGAAGCTCTGTCCACAGGTGGGCGGGCCCCCAACAGATGTACCCAAGCGGCCTCCCATTCGCCCATATCCTCGTCGTAAGGAATGGGCCAACCTCCTATGTCCAGACCGGTAAGCACGGCGAAATCTAGCGGGGACATGATCAGATCCCCGGTGGCAGAAAAGTGGAAGGAATTGGTGGTGTCCCACCATCTCTCCACCAAAGCGGCTAACAGCGTCCTACTGGCAGGACAATGTGATAACCCTACGCAGAAGACCCCGAACCCCGCTAAATCAACCAAATCCCGGACAGCCTCTGGAAGCTCGGTATACCACTCTCTCGCAGCAGTAGAGCCGTATCCTCGCACGGTACGAGAGCCAACCTGCATTCAGAATGAATGCATGTGTCAGAATCAAATGAACAAGCCGTGTGCAAATCAAATGAATGAGCTATGTGTTAGAATCAAATGAACAAGCCGTGTGCAAATCAAATAAATGAGCTATGTGTCAGAATCAAATGAACAAGCCGTGTGAAAATCAAAATATGAGCTGTGTGTTCATCTCAGTGGTCTGGGCTGTGTGTTCAGAAAATCAAAATATGAGCTGCGTGTTCATCTCAAATGTGTGGGCTGTGTGTTCACCCTCAACTTGGACTGTGTGTTCAAAAAATCAAAATATGAGCTGCGTGTTCATCTCAAATGTGTGGGCTGTGTGTTCACCCTCAACTTGGACTGTGTGTTCAGGAAATCAGAGTTTGGGACTGCGTGTTCTACTCTCAATCAGTGTGGGCTGTGTGTTCACCCTCAACTTGGACTGTGTGTTCAGGAAATCAGAGTTTGGGACTGCGTGTTCTACTCTCAATCAATGTGGGCTGTGTGTTCACCCTCAACTTGGACTGTGTGTTCAGGAAATCAGAGTTTAGGACTGCGTGTTCTACTCTCAATCAGTGTGGGCTGTGTGTTCACCCTCAACTTGGACTGTGTGTTCAGGAAATCAGAGTTTGGGACTGCGTGTTCTACTCTCAATCAGTGTGGGCTGTGTGTTCACCCTCAACTTGGACTGTGTGTTCAGGAAATCAGAGTTTGGGACTGCGTGTTCTACTCTCAATCAGTGTGGGCTGTGTGTTCACCCTCAACTTGGACTGTGCGTTCAGAAAATCAGAGTTTGGGACTGCGTGTTCTACTCTCAATCAGTGTGGGCTGTGTGTTCACCATCAACTTGGATTGTGTGTTCAGAAAATCAGAGTTTGGGACTGCGTGTTCTACTCTCAATCAGTGTGGGCTGTGTGTTCACCATCAACTTGGACTGTGCGTTCAGAAAATCAGAGTTTGGGACTGTGTATTCTACTCTTAGTCAGTGTGTGCCGTGTGTTCACCTTCAAATTCGGGCTGTGTGTTCGACAAATTAGTGTTTGAGCCATGTGTTCAATTCTTAACTAATGTGTACCATGTGTTCACAATCAGTCGATGACCCTAGTGTTAAGAAGTTCAAGTGTTTAAGCCACATGTTCAGAATGCAAGCAAAGTACTATGTCATAGGCTAAACTGTGTGTTCAAGCATGGCAAAGGTATGAAATGCACGAAAAATACAGAAAATGAAGTAAAATACCTCTAGTGCCTCGTAAGAAATGTGATGCCCCGGCTCTCGTAGAAGTAGATCTCCGGGTACCCGATCATTGAAGTCAGTAAAATGACGAAAAATGGCCCGCGGAAGGATGTGTACAGACGGGGCGTATCTCTCGGGAATAAAGGGGCGAACCCTCGGGGGCAGCGTCATGATATCGAAATCATCCCCGGCACCTGGAGGACCTCCACCATGAGGGAAATTACCCCTCATTTCGAAAAATCTGCAAAATGAGCAAAAATGAGCGAAAATGAGCCAAAATTGGAAAAAGTCAACAAAAGTCAACTCTCGGGAATTGGAAAAAGTCAACAAAAGTCAACTCCCGAGAAAATCTTCCAAATATTGAGACAAACTTACCTCAAGTAATGAAAATGATAGAAGAAGCCCCGAAATCAAAATTTAATCGGTCCAAAGTGCTTAAAATCGAATGTTTTTATGAAAACAACTTGCGTGGGAGGCTGAAAAACGCGTATAAAGTGCAGATCTGAAGGAAAAAATGGTTTGGGAAGCAAGGGGAGGAGTTTTCGCAGCTGTGGGTGTGATCTCGAAGTGAATGGATGAGAGAATATAAAGAAAATGAGGTGAAAAGACAAAACTGCCCCCAGTTTTGGACAGGTGGCCGGCTGGCCACCTTTTCTGGCTGGCCGGCCATTTGCTTTTTGGCAACTGGCCGGTGGCCTCCCCTTGGGCAACCACCTGGCTGGTGGTGTTCCCCACATGCTCACCTAGCTCCCTACAAATTTTGAGGAAGATTGGAGTTCCCGGGACCTGAAAAAGTTCAAGAAAAGTGTACTTTCTGGCGCGAAACTGCTCCGCCGGAACTTCAGCTGCAATTTTTGACATGTCTCATTATTACTCATCAAAATTAGAGTGTATCCTTTTTCAGCATGTTGTAACCTCTCCAGGAGGTGAACCAGAGGCCGCGATCGAGTCGCCTTCGCCGAAATGCGCGTTTCCTCACTCGTTGTTTCGCAACAAACGGGTACCCTGATTTATGCTCGTTTTGCATTGTTATGCACATAACTTGCATTCTCATGAGCATTTTGCACTGTCATGCATGTTTTCTTGGTGTACCATACCTCTGTGCTCGAGTATGCGTTGTCACGCACGTTCCTTTCTCGCATTGTGATGCATTCACTCGCTGACACTGCGTGTGTCAAACTTTCGGAATCACAAGAATCACATTGAATATATGTTGTTAGCATATTGTTCTTGTTGAATTTCTCTCTTTTGCAGGCACGATATTGTATGTACGGTTCATTTGAGGCTGGTGCGACCAGACGAATCGCGCAGGTATCGTATCTTCTCCGTGTGAGACGCGACGAGAATTGAATAATTCTCCGCATTCCTAACTGCATGAAATGTAGTTGTTGCTTCGCATTCTTGCTTAAAACTGTTGCATCTATTTGCGAATACTTGCTTCATTACAGCTGTAGACGTCCCCGAACGCATCCGGGAAGGAGTCACGAGTCCCGGTTACGGTTCGATATTCGGTCACTACAGTTCGAAGGACTCAAATGTCACAGTTCTTAATCTTGAACCAAAGAGTCCAAATCCGGCAAATCGTTTTGAGAAAAAACAGATTTTTGAAAGAAGTGCCAAACGTGGACTGCTTTGCCAGATAACAGAGTCGCCACCTAAATATTTTTAAATGGAAAATTTAGGAAACCCTAACTCGGTGCCAAAGGCCACGTGTCCGTCATTACCAAAGTTGGCTCGGGAACTTGGGTACGATTGGGGAAGGTCACATCGTGAGCACCACTTCGCCGATCAAAGACCGCCTCTAACCATGATATCTGTTTTTGAAAACATTGTGAGTTCTTATTCCGATTATTAGCCTAGGTTACTATGTGATGCGCACAGCATACAAGTATAGATTGAGTCGCCTAAATTGGAACTAAACATTTCATGTTTGTTTGTTTGAAAATGGTTTGATGGTGCTACCCGCAGGTAGGCTAAGACGTGGATTTGCCACCCTCGGGTGGGCTTAGAAAACATGATTTTGCCACTATCTAGTGGGCTTAAAACAAGCGTTTGATGAATTGTCCCAATTCAAGTAACTCAACCTCTACCCACAGGCATTCAAGGCAGTTATATCACATAAGCACATAGCCTCACGGTAAGCATGCTATTCATGGCAATCACTCACACGCATGCAAGGATGCTAAAGCATAAAACTCACCGAGTACTCCAAGCCAAAATAGAAGCTACGTTAGAAATCATGCATGGTCCTACATATACGTAATTGCCTAATGCAACACATGCAAAGATGCAACTATAGCAGGCTCGACTATTCTAAACATGGCATATGATGATGTTACAGCTAACATGTATTCAATTTGGAATTGAAATACAAATGCAGTTTGTATGATGCGCCGAGCCCGGTGCATGCAAAACAGATGAATGAATGCAAACATGCTGTCATACTGTATGCTAATTGAAATATGCCCTATATCTAACCATCGTAAGCGGGTAAATAAAAGGGAAGAAAGACGTGGGGTTGGAAGACATACATCACACTCACCCACACTTATTACAATATTGCCCTCGCACAGAGGGTCCAAATAAATAATACAGTCCCAAATGAAAGAATAATACAGTCCGAAATATTACAGTCCGAAATAAATACAAATTCCTAATTAATTAACAAATTAAGTAAGAGAAACTGTAAACTGGCATGCAAGCCAGGGGGCTGCCTCGATTCTGATGAATGATGCATGTTGGGCTGTCTTGGCGCTGAAATCCACGACGATGCCCCGATTAGCCTCTGTTTGCACTTTTTCTTGAAATGCGTGCCAAGTCCCGAAAAATTGCTGATTCTTCATTTTGCTGCAACAGAGAGCAGGAAAGGGGCATAGCAATGTATTTCACAAATATATGCATGTCTCGATCCTCGTGCCACCAATCACGCATACCGATGCATGATGGCCGAGGAACCGAATTGCACAACTCAATATAGGATGAATGCAGATGAATGCTACAACAAAACCTAACTCCATCATGGGTAATCCGGAGTGTCGGTGACTTGGGAATTGAGACCCGTTCCGTCGCTCGGAGTACGAAACGCACCTCGTTTCCCGTGCCCGGGCTAACTCCTATCCCGAACACGATGCAATATGCATGATATGCATGAAATGCAGCAAAAATACAATCCTAGCATGCACAATGCTATGGAATGAGATGTCTCGGAATGCGTGCACACGGGCACGCGAACCGAGGAAATGATCCTAAGGCATAAAATGGCATACGCAATGCAATTGGACTTACACTAACATGAGTGGACCTCAGCCACACTCACATAAGAAGCCGAGAGACGAAAATGAAGTGCCTCGAAATGCGTGCACACGGGCACGCAAACCGAGGCAATGATATAAAGGCATGAAATGACATGAAATATGATATACAATGAGACTAAAATGAGATGTCTCGAAATGCGTGCCCACGGGCACGCAAACTGAGGCAATGGCATACGGAATGCAACAGATCTAAAATGGCATACGCAATGCAAGATGGGCTTATACTAACATGGGTGAGCCTCAACCGCACCCACATAAGAGGCCATCGGATGAAAATGAAGTGCCTCAAAATGCGTGCACACGGGCACGCAAATCGAGGCAATGTCATGCGGAATGCAACAGAGCTAAAATAGCATACACAATGCAAATTGGGCTTACACTAACATGAGTGAGCCTCAACCGCACTCACATAAGAGGCCGTGAGATGAAAATGAGGTGCCTCGAAATGCGTGCACACGGGCACGCAAACCGAGGCAATGATATAAAGGCATGAGAATGCAAAATTGGGCTTACACTAACATGAGAGGACCTCAGCCGCACTCACATAAGATGCCGTCGGATAAAAATGAAGTGCCTCGAAATGCGTGCACACGGGCACGCAAACCGAGGCATGGCCCTAAGGCACAAAAATGGCATGCAAATGAGATGTGGCATATGGCATACGGAAAATGTAAATTTCAGCAGCCAAAATGACGCAAAAACAGCCCCCGAATTATGACAAAATTACACCCGATGCCTGAAATGCTACGTTAAGCACCCGAAATGGCCTACAGCCCTATTAAACATGCATGATTGGTATATGACATGTAAAAAAGTAGCAAGGAAGCCCCTAAACTAGCATTTTTTCAGTATAAAGGATGGCCAAACAACAATCACAAGTATGGCAAAAATAGCATGCAAAAATGGGGGAAAAGAGGGGAACAATGAAACAAGTGATATGTACAATGCCCAAAATGAAAAAAACAGTTCTACAACATTAAAGAGGGACCAAAAATATGCACATTTACAAGAGATGACATTCCCCAATTCAGTATGTAGATATGCTCAAAATAGCATGCAAAATATGAACCAAAAGAGGGCTATAAAGAGAGGTATACCAAGCATTCACCGAACAACCTAAGACCCTTAACAAAACATGAATAATGGGTCATTTTAAGACTATTTTCAGACCTGATGATGGTCGAAAACAGAATCAAGGATGGCCTAAAAAATCATGCAAGATAATGGACCAAATAGGGGCTATAAAGAGAGGTCATGTATAGAAGCACCAAACAAGGTTGAGCCCTTCTACAATGTTGTATAGGGGCTCAAAATAAGCCTAATAACAGTTTATTACATGCTCAAAATCAGACTTCAAGTAGGCCAAACAAATCATGCAATTTTACGGTAAATATGAAAAATTACAAAGCAAGTGCAATATAGGGAGGCCAAACAGGGTTGATCCCTTCTTCAATGTTGAAGAGGGGCTCAAAATAAGCACATTTACAGTTTATTTCAGGTCCGAAAAGAAATCACACATAGGCCAAGTATTCAATGCAAAATAATGGCATTCCAAGAGGTATTGAAACAAGTACCAAATGGGGTTCTCAAATGGGGTTGAGCCCTTAATCAAACTTGTAGAATAGCTCAAAATAGTGACATTTTCAGTAGGGGTCGAAGCTCAAAACCACAAGCAAAGGGGGTAAAAAAATGATACAAAATAGAGCTAGAAAAGGGGAAATAGCAACTTACCCTTGAAGAACACTTCTTGGCTGCCTCTTGGACCAAATTTGCTGCCTTTTAGCTGCTGGAAATCAGCTCCAAGTGGTGGAAATAGAGTGGTGATGGTGGTGCTTGGTGTTGATGGACAAATGATGCAAGAAAAATGACTATTGAGCTTTGAAATGGAGAGAAATGGAAGGTGGAAGCTATGGATCTCTCCCAAATGTCTCTCAAAAATGTCTAACCCCAAAACATGAAGCCAAAACCTTTTCTTTATAGAGGAAAGGCATCAAAATATCTAAAGGTCTCTCTAATCCTCCATACACGTGTATGGAGGATTGTCCCCTTGGAAACCAAAGGCACACCGAATACAATCGAGGAGAAAATGGCCAGGCAGTACTTTTGTCAGAGGTGGCCGCCCGGCTGGAAGGGGTGGCCGGCCGGCTAGGGTAAAAAGGAGAAAAATAAGGGGACTGGCCGGCCATGTAGCCCTTGAAGTTAGCTTTCCAATACCGCAAACCTTGCATCAAAATTCCTCCTGTAGAAAAAGTTATGCCAGTTTCCGTAAAGCCGCGCAGATTTAGTCTAACCAGACTTCAACCAACCATATCTCCTCCCCCCGGATTCGGACTTAGGAGATTCTTGAGTGAAAAATGAATCCCCGGAAGTAAGCTTTCCAATGGTGGTGACCTCATATTTTAATTCCTCTTGTGCAAAGAGTTACGCCCGTTTCGGTGAAGCCGCGCAGACTTTTTTCTTTCCCGGATTCATGCTGAACCACCTTTGATCAAACAAAAGGTTGGTTGTCAAAATAATTACTGGCCTGCCACCCTCCTACAAGCTTCCTAACCATGAAAATAAGGCCTCCACCAAAAATGAACCCAAACCGATGCGAAATGAAGGCTCGGGGGCCAAAACGCGCAGTTCGGGACCCCGAAAACTGGTTGTTGGGCATCGGGAGTGGTGTTCGACCACGAAGTGGGTATCTAAGACCCCAGTGTCCCTCGAAAGGGAGTAAATGAGATGCATGCCAAAAACCGGAGAAATCGAAGATGATTAGGCGGTCCCGATCCGAGGCACACGGCCTGACGGCTCCGAAAACCGTGAACCGGGCTCCGAAATGGGCAAAATGGCCTACGGCCACGAAAAGTAGCCCACGGCCACTGAGAGATAGTCTACGGGACCACTCCCTCCCCTCAGGAAAGAAAACAGAGAAAACCGAGTCTGGTTCGCAAACCGAGACAAGGCACAGAAGAGAGTTCGGAAGTCCGGAGGCAGGGCGCACGGCCGCGACTCTGAGACTTCTGAACGAGCACAACATGCAACATCACCGAGCGCTCAATCGGCGACGTCTGAGTCTTAAGGTCGGTCAAAAATGGGGTGTCTACAGTTGCCCCTCTTTGACAGAACTCGGAAGTCACAAGTGACGGGAGTGAATGTCAAAGCCCAGAGACGACCCATTTTTGACAAGGCCGAAGACTTAGACAATCATACAAGATAAACAGAGATATGTATGCCCGCAGGCAGGGGTCAAATGCAAAATGATATGCAGGGAGATTACGCGAAGCCTGTTGAAGATTGGACTTATACGCAAAGCGAAGCCGGTTTGTAGATTGGACTTATACGCTGACGCGAAGCCGGTTTGAAGATTGGACTTATACGCAAAGCGAAGCCTGTTTGTAGATTGGACTTATACGCTGACGCGAAGCCGGTTTGTAGATTGGACTTATACGCTGACGCGAAGCTTGTTTGTAGATTGGGGATTCATGTAATGTAGTGGCTAAAATGTAATGTAACAACTAGAAAGGGAAGGTACCTTACAGGGGCAATTGGCAATGACTTACCTCATGCTGCTGGGGATCTTTCACTTCTTCTTGATTGAACCACAGGTACTACTTTTCTCCCTGACTATGGTCGCAGCTTTCCCTATTCTCCAACAGGGTGACAGACTAGGTTGATTCACTATCGTAATTGAGGCATACACCGCTATCTCAATCTATGGGCCGCCATCTGATTTCAAGCGAGGATATACCCCTGGGTATTTAAACCAGACTTTAGTCTCGGAAATCCCGAACCTTTGCGTTCTAGGCATAAGCTATTCGAACTCTAGTTTCCACCGTCTCAGTTGGTCTCCTAGGAACTCACCGCTAACACAGGCAGGTGGCTATACCAGACCACTGGAAGTCGTTCGGGCACGACAAACACCAAAGGAATTGCACCTTCAGAGGATTTAAGGTCTCCTAGACCAGACAATGAAACATATATGATGCAATGGATGTGATAGATGTGATGCAATAGATAATAGATGCGATGTAACAGAGAGTACAATAGATGCAACATGGTGACATACTCCAACCACGCTGGACTCGTGAGTGGAGGAAGAACAAAGAAAATCAATCAGAAGCGCGTTCCATGCAACCTAAGATAAATTCCAAACACGTTGAAATCGTATGAGGAAGGGGAGGCTCCAATCACGCTGAAATCGCGAGAAGAGGTTAACAAAAACAACCCGCCAAATAGCCCACAACGCAACTCGATAAATTCCAAACGCTACCAAGTCGGCGTAAGGAAGAACCAAACTCTAACCACGCTGAAATCGTAAGAAGAGATCCGAACAACCGCCCAGGTGCGTACACGACGCAACCTGAGATAAATTCCAAACACGCTGAAATCGCGTAAGGAACGGGACACTCTAACCACGCTGAAATCGTGAGGAGAGATCCGAACAACTTCCCAGGTGCGTACACGACGCAACCTGAGATAAATTCCAAACACGCTGAAATCGCGTAAGGAAAGAAACACTCTAACCACGCTGAAATCGTGAGAAGAGGAACGGGACACTCAAACCACGCTGAAATCGTGAGAAGAGGTCAACAAAACAACCGCCCAGTGGCGTCCACAACGCAACCTAGGATAAATTCCAAACACGCTGAAATCACGTAAGGAAAAGAACACTCTAACCACGCTGAAATCGTGAGAAGAGGAACGGGACACTCAACCACGCTGAAATCGTGAGAAGAGATCCGAACAACCGCCCAGGTGCGTACACGACGCAACCTGAGAAAGTCCCGGAGGACAACGATCCCAAACGCCGTCAAATCCAAGTAAAAAGGATAAATGGTAGAAGATAACACAAGATGCAAATAAGTGCAAGTATGGTGTGTATGACAATACCAATGGAAGAATGCACAACAATGCAGGTGGAAGGGTGCGTAACTTTGAAGCAGGCCTGATCTTGCGCTTGAGGTAGAGGCACACTCATACTTCGGAGCATTGACAAGGCTTGAAAAGGTACATCCAGAATACAATCACGGAATTTGCTGAAGGTGAAACACACTCAGATGCTTCCATTTTCCCTCTTTTCTTTTGCTTTGCAGCCCGGAACTCATAGCTTCAGATAGGTCCTGGTTCTACTGTTTTCACATGACCTGGGTTGAACCCTGCGGTTTTATGAAAGAACAAATTCTGTTTTGCACAAATGTGGAGAACGACACGGCACTCGGAGCACAAAACGGTTTTATTTTTTGAAATTGAGAGATGAATTTTCGACCAGGTATTGAGCCTACAACTGACCACAACCAAAACAACTCAACACGGGAATAAAGGCACACAACCTAGACACATCGAGTAAGACTCGAAACAACCCAAAACAAGAATCGAGATAAAACAAAAAGACACGACACTCAGACGTGCACGGGGAGCCTGTTTCACCGGGTATATTTCCCACCCTTTCTTATTTTTGATTCTCACATCACTCGGCCCTCAAGCTCGGTTTTTCTGAAAAAGCCCTTTTCTCACTTTTCCTCTCATCGCACATCTCTCTATTCTTAAATCTCTCATTTTTCATCCCTCCCCTGGGTGGTTGATGGATAGACAGCAAGTTGAAGGCTCGGGCCCCTAGCATTCTGCTCGATTCTCTTTCTTCCGCTCACAGCTAGTGAATTCTTCCCACAGAGGGGTTGCACTACATTTGGGTGTGTAGCAAATCTGCAGCTGACATCGGTTGACGATGCTCTGCTGGGGAGTTTGGACATGATCAGATCCGTCTAGATGAGGGAGTAGAATATCCTGATCCATTCCAGTTCGTGCTTCGCACTTGGCTTGATACCTCGCTGCTTGGAGGATACGAGAGCTTTCTGCCCTTTCTAGCTTCAGTTGTGCCCTCTTCTAGCAGGTAGAGTGCCCTTTTTTTTGGCAAATGCATTGACAACAGGGAAAAGACAGGAAGCCTGACTCAACTGTGCCCCTAGTTCATCATTTCGACCATTTTTTTGTTTTTGCTTTCTTAAAAAAAAAAAAAAAAAAAAAAAAAAAAAAAAAAAAAAATTGACCAAAATGAGGTTTAGATTAACATGCTAGTTCAATTTTTGATTTGAAATCATGCAAGTTAGGCTATGAGCACTGAAAATTTTCCTTTTTTGGGTCCGAGAAATGGTCCAGTTTTGGAAAAGATAGAATGATTTTTCGAGAAAATTAGCCAACCTCAGTAAAAATTCTCAAAAACTATTTTTGCAAACGACCACTTGCTCAACGAGCATGAAACCTACTCCTGAGATGCACAACCTCGGATCCAAAGGGAAACTGCCCCGTACTTGAAGAGAGCTGCATGGCAACGGAAAGTTGCCCCTGGTTTGAATGGCATTGCAGCGCATTGAATGGCAACGGAAAGTTGCCCCTTGTTTGAATGGCGCCGCAGCGCATTGTAGTCAGTCCTTGGAGCGACAAACACAACCAGACTCTCGGATACAGAAAAGGCGAAGATGATCAGAACCATCACATGGACACAATCAAATTTGAATTGTTTTACGGCTGGACTTCAGAATGAAGTTGCCTACGTATCCCAAAGATGGGAATCAAGCCTTACGTAGTTCGGGGTTAAGGTACACTCAGGTATTTAACCTTTCCTTTTTATGCTCTAACTTTTGCCAAGGCGCCTGTTGCAGGTTTTCAACCTTGCGAGCCTTCTTCTTCTTTTTTCCTTTCATTCCTTTCTTTTCATTTCTTTTTTCTTTTTTCTTTTCTCTTTTTTTTTTTTTTTTTTTTTTTCCTATTTGAATTTTTTCTTTTTTTTTCTTTTCTTTGTTCTTTTCTTCGCTCTAACTTTTGCCTGGGTCGCCCTTCCGGGTTGCCCTTCCGGGTTTTCGGCCCAGCGAGCCTCTCAAAGGGTAGAAGTATAACAGGTCCATGCCAAATGGTTTTGAGATTGAAGCCCTCTGTATTCAGGAGAGTGGCTGTTGTATTGATTTGCAGAAGGATCCACCTTTGGCTCTTCGAGCACATCGGACATTTTTTGCCCCTAGTTCAAGGGGTGCTTCTGATCTAGCTTTGCAAGCTTCTTCTGATGAGGTCTGACCTTCCTGATCTGACTTTGGTGCCTCTCGTTCGAGGGCTGCTTTAAATCTGGCCACACAGGCCTCACATTGTGGTCGACCGTTGAACATTCTGAATGTACGTTCAAGGTTTGAAAGCAAAGGGGGGCGAGTCTCGAGACCGAGAGCGATCCTAAGCTGCACAATCTCAAGAACGATTCCACACATGTCTTCGCAGGACCGCGCAAAACATTTTTTGAAAGTTTTTAAGAAAGTGACAAATCGCTCGTGCTGAAGACAGTGTAGGATCAATCTGGATCAAAGCCAGGGTCCTTCTCAGTACTCACACTAACAAGCATGATTTCATTCATTAAGGGCTTAGCACGTCTCTCTTTCTCTCAAATAATCAAAGTTTTGTAAATCCCGAGGAATTCCTTCCTCTTTGTTTTCACCGCAGTGTTCAAAAAGTTTTGAAAAACTCAGGTCATTATGATGACTTCAAGGCATAAGAGAGCAGGTGGAATGCACTGCCATTTCATTCAAATCCCGGCACAACTAGCACATGGCAGAAGCAAATGCGAGAGCGTGGAAATTACTGCTGTTTCATTCAAAATCTGTTGGCATAACTGGCTCCCTAGCAGAAACAGACTCAAAACAAAGCAAAAAGACAAATAGAAAACAAAATAGTGATGTCCGAGGTAACACCCCCGGAATCACCCGACTCTATACAACAGATCGACTCGATACAACAAGATGGACTCCAAAACAAAAGAGATTGACTCAAAACAAAAGACGGACTCAAAACAAAGTAGCAAAATGACCCAATACCCAAGTCGAAGCACAAAAAGCCGGTATTTGCACATTGCTCGAGCAGTCGTGCCATTCCCACGTCTGGAGTTGATCGAGCGCCGCCCGCTGGTGGTTCATTCCCCGTTCACATAACATTATCCCCCAAGTTCACTGACCCAGTGCCGATAGACTTTGCTGAGCTCGGCGGGAGGATGACCCCGTTGTCAAATAGATCCTGTACTTCATGGCGAAGACGGAAGCAATTGTTGGTAGCATGGCGGTTCTTTGATGGTACGCTTAAGATCGATAGCATCATGTAGCCGAAGAGGGTTCGGGAGAGGCCGAGGCTCAAGGGGTTTGAGATGGCCTTGTCCAACAAGGATTTGGAAAGCTTTGGACAAAGGCATGTGGAGGGCATGGAAGACCCTCTGACCTCGGGGTTGGTACTTCTGGGTTTGTGGATTTTTACCAGGCGTACCAGCAAAAGGATTGGCAGTCTTGGCTTTGGTTCTTGATCTCTTCTAAGTGCAGGATTAGAGCTAATAGGATCATTTCTGGTACAACGGCCCTTTTCCCGGTTTGCCCCTTGATTCAAACTGTCCCCAACTTGAGTGGCGAAAATGCCATCTACAGTTTTTGCAACGACTGTGAGCACTTGCTCTTTGTTCAGTCCCTCGGCTTTCAAAGCCTCAACAGCCAACAGAAGATGCTCATGGGGATCAATGCCTGCCCCTACCTTGTTCTTTCCACTCGCCTCCACTTTGCCAAGGGATTGGCCTTCCTCAGATGTAGCACGTTCCAAGATTGGGGAACTTTTTGACATGAAATTCCCAGTATGTAGTATGGTCGATGATGGAGCCAATGTCCCAGAGGCCAAATCTGTTACAGTTCTTTGAAGATCTTCGATCATTCTCTTTAGCTCAGAAGTAGTGGGCTCACGGGTTTGAGATGATTGGGGTCCAGGTGCATCCATCATGCATAAGTCCATGCCTTCCGGAATGAACACCTCAGGCTTGGGTAGATGGGTTGGGGTGATGTATATGCTGGGGTCGTAGGTGGATGGCAGTATATGGATGAGGTTGAGATGTAGAGGTGATGGGTCGGTACTAACTTGAGGTCCTTTTGGTGGAGCTAAGGTCTCTTCATCAATAAGGTCCTGAATCTTATGACGGAGGCGGATGCAACAGTTAAGATCATGACCGTCTGTTGATAGTAGGCCTGATGTTAGGGTCATACCTTGGTGGAAGAGGAGTTGGGAGGGGTTGGGGTACTAGGAGTTCTAGGTGCCCAACTACAAGCAGCTTTTACAAAGCATGGGAGAGACTCATGTAAAGAGGATGGAATTTTGGGCTTGGGGCAATTGAGGTGGTTGGTTTTTGGTCATTGAGGAAGTGGTGAGTGTCTACTTCGAGCATTTCGCATTGTGCTACCATCAAGAGTAGCATTGAACCGCAAGCAACATTCCTCTTCAAAGGCTCATTATCTTCGCAAAGATCCCTTGTCCGATGGCATCCTCGATTTGAACCCCATCTCATGCAAATCAAAAGGTAGGGAATGGAAGAACAAACATCTTCGTGATAAGCTTGATTTGGAGATTGCGCACAATCATCCGAATCGATCTTTATCAAGGCCTAGTGGTCGTCATTGAGGCTTTTGCTCTCCATCTCGTCACGAACTCTGAGAAACCTTCCTTTGGTTCTTGGCGGGTGACTTCGAGATCACGAGTTGTGACCTCGATCTGTGTGTTATAGGAGTATTGATCAACAAAGGCCTCAGCCAGCTCTTCCCAGTTCCGTTTCACAGAGCTCTCCAATTTCGCATACCAGATCACGGCTATCCCGGACAGGGTTCGGCCGAATAGTGATAGTTTCTGGGCTGTGGTCAAACCCATTGGTCTCAGGATATCAGAAAACAGTTGGAGGTGCACCATTGGGTCTTCAGAGCCATCAAATCGATCGATATGCGGCATCTTGAACCGATCCGGTAATGTCACCACTGAGTTGGTAAAACCATCCTCTATGTCAGGAATAGAATGGGCCCCTTGAGACTTTTTGAACAATTCCTCAAGCTTGCTCACTTTCAATGCTGTGGGGTCCGTCTTGAATTTAGAGAGGGGGGGCTGGTAGGTTGGTGGGTGTTTTAGATAGCTGGGGTAGAACCAGGGGCAGAGCTAGCCGGCCTGGAATGTCCGTATCATCTTGGACGTGGGTTGCCTCCCCGAGTATGGGGACTCTTGGTGGGGGAGGAGCCTGGTGTGAAGTAGATACTCAGCTTTGTCGCCCAACTGCAATTGTTTACACTGGGCTATAATCTCGGCCTGGCTTTTGGCAAATTCCGCTTGACGGGCAGCGTCCTGCTGCATGAGTTTCATACTTTCTTGCATCTGGCGCATCATTGCCTCCATCCCTGATGTGTTCCCCTGATCCATCTAACTGACTGGTATCTATCCCTCAGAGAAATCGAGACCTCACCGACTGTTCCTTTGGTGGGGTGGATAAAGACCATCCGTATCGCCCGGTGATTTGTGCTCGACCGCCCTTTCACCTCGGCCTCGTAAAGGAACACTGATTGCCCTTGAACTGAATCTCTGACCCGACAAAGTCTATCAACACAAGTTCGGTGTACCCGGGGGATATTGAAGCCTTCTGAAGCTATGGTTCCAAAACTACCTAGCAAAAGAGAAAACAGACAAAGATCTCGGCGATTTCACCAACAGATGTGAGCATAGTTGAATGAGTGTGCCTCTCCGAATTCTGCCCCAAAATTCTTCCCAGAAGCTTATACCTCGTAAAACCGATTCCACCAAATCTCGATGCCCGCAGTTCGAGCCCAAAATATTGAATTGGTGCATGAATGGCCTGATGCTCAAACTCATAAACCGATACATGCATTCCTGTGAGGCACACTCTAACAAACACATAATGAGATAAGTGAGAGCCAAAACACCCCTATGTTGGGATAGGGTTTCCTGCCCTATTTTGTCAGAACTAGGGTTTCACTCACGCACGCAATGCTTCAAACAACCTATAAACGGGTAAGCAACTTTGTCCTAGTTTGGAATGGTCACTATGGATCCGAATATGCACTAGGTCGAATGGTCAAAAGGGTGCCCCAGAAAACTGGGGTTTGTGTTCCCATCGGGCAGAGCTCAGAATCGTCAACCTTTACGGACATGCCTTGACAAGACAAGCCTCGCAAGAAACCGCCAGAATAGCAGATGGCAAACACGGTGTCCTAGGCGCACCAAATGCAAATGCAATGCAAAGAAACACACAAGTGTAGTCAAAACCAGATATCATGAGTTCGAGTCAAGTTCTCTAAATCCCCAGAGAGAGTCGCCAGAAATCAGACGCCCCGAACGCATCCCGGGAAGGAGGCGAGTCCCCGCTCGTTCGATATTGGGTCACTACTGATTCGAAGGACTCAAATGTCACGGTTCTTAATCTTGAACCAAAGAGTCCAAATCCGCAAATCGCTTTTGAGAAAAACAGATTTTTGAAAGAAGTGCCAAACATGGATCGCTTTGCCGATAATGTAGTCGCCACCTAAATATTTTTAAATGGAAAATTTAGGAAACCCTAACTCGGTGCCAAAAGGCCACGTGTCCGCTATTACCAAAGTTGGCTTTCGAACTTGGGTACGATTGGGGAAGGTCACATCGTGAGCACTCGCCGCCGTCAAAGACCGGCCTCTACTAACCATGATATCTGTTTTTGAAAACATTGTGAGTTCTTATTCCGATTATTAGCCTAGGTTACTATGTGATGCGCACAGCATACAAGTATAGATTGAGTCGCCTAAATTGGAACTAAACATTTCATGTTTGTTTGTTTGAAAATGGTTTGATGGTGCTACCCGCAGGTAGGCTAAGACGTGGATTTGCCACCCTCGGGTGGGCTTAGAAAACATGATTTTGCCACTATCTAGTGGGCTTAAAACAAGCGTTTGATGAATTGTCCCAATTCAAGTAACTCAACCTCCACCCACAGGCATTCAAGGCAGTTATATCACATAAGCACATAGCCTCACGGTAAGCATGCTATTCATGGCAATCACTCACACGCATGCAAGGATGCTAAAGCATAAAACTCACCGAGTACTCCAAGCCAAAATAGAAGCTACGTTAGAAATCATGCATGGTCCTACATATACAGAATTGCCTAATGCAACACATGCAAAGATGCAACTATAGCAGGCTCGGCTATTCTAAACATGGCATATGATGATGTTATAGCTAACATGTATTCAATTTGGAATTGAAATAAAAATGCAGTTTGTATGATGCGCCGAGCCCGGTGCATGCAAAACAGATGAATGAATGCAAACATGCTATCATACTGTATGCTAATTGAAATATGCCCTATATCTAACCATCGTAAGCGGATAAATAAAAGGGAAGAAAGACGTGGGGTTGGAAGACATACATCACACTCACCCACACTTATTACAATATTGCCCTCGCACAGAGGGTCCAAATAAATAATACAGTCCCAAATGAAAGAATAATACAGTCCGAAATATTACAGTCCGAAATAAATACAAATTCCTAATTAATTAACAAATTAAGTAAGAGAAACTGTAAACTGGCATGCAAGCCAGGGGGCTGCCTCGATTCTGATGAATGATGCATGTTGGGCTGTCTTGGCGCTGAAATCCACGACGATTAGCCTCTGATTTGCACTTTTTCTTGATATCGTGAAGTCCCGAAAAATTGCTGATTCTTCATTTTGCTGCAACAGAGAGCAGGAAAGGGGCATAGCAATGTATTTCACAAATATATGCATGCCTCGATCCTCGTGCCACCAATCACGCATACCGATGCATGATGGCCGAGGAACCGAATTGCACAACTCAATATAGGATGAATGCAGATGAATGCTACAACAAAACCTAACTCCATCATGGGTAATCCGGAGTGTCGGTGACTTGGGAATTGAGACCCGTTCCGTCGCTCGGAGTACGAAACGCACCTCGTTTCCCGTGCTCGGGCTAACTCCTATCCCGAACACGATGCAATATGCATGATATGCATGAAATGCAGCAAAAATACAATCCTAGCATGCACAATGCTACGGAATGAGATGTCTCGGAATGCGTGCACACGGGCACGCGAACCGAGGAAATGATCCTAAGGCATAAAATGGCATACGCAATGCAATTGGACTTACACTAACATGAGTGGACCTCAGCCACACTCACATAAGAAGCCGAGAGACGAAAATGAAGTGCCTCAAATCGTGCTGCACACGCATAAAACCGAGGCAATGATATAAAGGCATGAAATGACATGAAATATGATATACAATGAGACTAAAATGAGATGTCTCGAAATGCGTGCCCACGGGCACGCAAACTGAGGCAATGGCATACGGAATGCAACAGATCTAAAATGGCATACGCAATGCAAGATGGGCTTATACTAACATGGGTGAGCCTCAACCGCACCCACATAAGAGGCCATCGGATGAAAATGAAGTGCCTCAAAATGCGTGCACACGGGCACGCAAATCGAGGCAATGTCATGCGGAATGCAACAGAGCTAAAATAGCATACACAATGCAAATTGGGCTTACACTAACATGAGTGAGCCTCAACCGCACTCACATAAGAGGCCGTGAGATGAAAATGAGGTGCCTCGAAATGCGTGCACACGGGCACGCAAACCGAGGCAATGATATAAAGGCATGAGAATGCAAAATTGGGCTTACACTAACATGAGAGGACCTCAGCCGCACTCACATAAGATGCCGTCGGATAAAAATGAAGTGCCTCGAAATGCGTGCACTGCAGACGCATAAACCGAGGCATGGCCCTAAGGCACAAAATGGCATGCAAATGAGATGTGGCATATGGCATACGGAAAATGTAAATTTCAGCAGCCAAAATGATGCAAAAACAGCCCCCGAATTATGACAAAATTACACCCGATGCCTGAAATGCTACGTTAAGCACCCGAAATGGCCTACAGCCCTATTAAACATGCATGATTGGTATATGACATGTAAAACAGTAGCAAGGCAGCCCCTAAACTAGCATTTTTTCAGTATAAAGGATGGCCAAACAACAATCACAAGTATGGCAAAAATAGCACGCAAAAATGGGGGAAAAGAAGGGAACAATGAAACAAGTGCTATGTACAATGCCCAAAATGAAAAAAACAGTTCTACAACATTAAAGAGGGACAAAAAATATGCACATTTACAAGAGATGACATTCCCCAATTCAGTATGTAGATATGCTCAAAATAGCATGCAAAATATGAACCAAAAGAGGGCTATAAAGAGAGGTATACCAAGCATTCACCGAACAACCTAAGACCCTTAACAAAACATGAATAATGGGTCATTTTAAGACTATTTTCAGACCTGATGATGGTCGAAAACAGAATCAAGGATGGCCTAAAAAATCATGCAAGATAATGGACCAAATGGGGGCTATAAAGAGAGGTCATGTATAGAAGCACCAAACAAGGTTGAGCCCTTCTACAATGTTGTATAGGGTCTCAAAATAAGCCTAATAACAGTTTATTACATGCTCGAAATCAGACTTCAAGTAGGCCAAACAAATCATGCAATTTTACGGTAAATATGAAAAATTACAAAGCAAGTGCAATATAGGGAGGCCAAACAGGGTTGATCCCTTCTTCAATGTTGAAGAGGGGCTCAAAATAAGTACATTTACAGTTTATATCAGGTCCTAAAAGAAATCACACATAGGCCAAGTATTCAATGCAAAATAATGGCATTCCAAGAGGTATTGAAACAAGTACCAAATGGGGCTCTCAAATGGGGTTGAGCCCTTAATCAAACTTGTAGAATAGCTCAAAATAGTGACATTTTCAGTAGGGGTCGAAGCTCAAAACAACAAGCAAAGGGGGTAAAAAAAATGATACAAAATAGAGCTAGAAAATGGGAAATAGCAACTTACCCTTGAAGAACACTTCTTGGCTGCCTCTTGGACCAAATTTGCTGCCTTTTAGCTGCTGGAAATCAGCTCCAAGTGGTGGAAATGGAGTGGTGATGGTGGTGCTTGGTGTTGATGAACAAATGATGCAAGAAAAATGACTATTGAGCTTTAAAATGGAGAGAAATGGAAGGTGGAAGCTATGGATCTCTCCCAAATGTCTCTCAAAAATGTCTAACCCCAAAACATGAAGCCAAAACCTTTTCTTTATAGAGGAAAGGCATCAAAATATCTAAAGGTCTCTCTAATCCTCCATACACGTGTATGGAGGATTGTCCTTGAAACCAAATGGCAATTTGGAATACACGAGGAGAGAAAAATGGCCGGCCGGCTGGAAGGGGTGGCCGGCCGGCTAGGGTAAAAAGGAGAAAAATAAGGGGACTGGCCGGCCATGTAGCCCTTGAAGTTAGCTTTCCAATGCCGCAAACCTTGCATCAAAATTCCTCCTGTAGAAAAAGTTATGCCAGTTTCCGTAAAGCCGCGCAGATTCAGTCTAACCAGACTTCAACCAACCATATCTCCTCCCCCCGGATTCGGACTTAGGAGATTCTTGAGTGAAAAATGAATCCCCGGAAGTAAGCTTTCCAATGGTGGTGACCTCATATTTTAATTCCTCTTGTGCAAAGAGTTACGCCCGTTTCGGTGAAGCCGCGCATACTTTTCTCTTTCCCGGATTCATGCTGAACCACCTTTGATCAAACAAAAGGTTGGTTGTCAAAACAATTACTGGCCTGCCACCCTCCTACAAGCTTCCTAACCATGAAAATAAGGCATCCACCAAAAAAGAACCCAAACCGATGCGAAATGAAGGCTCGGGGGCCAAAACGCGCAGTTCGGGACCCCGAAAACTGGCTGTTGGGCATCGGGAGTGGTGTTCGACCACGAAGTGGGTATCTAAGACCCCAGTGTCCCTCGAAAGGGAGTAAATGAGATGCATGCCAAAAACCGGAGAAATCGGAGATGATTAGGCGGTCCCGATCTGAGGCACACGGCCTGACGGCTCCGAAAACCGTGAACCGGGCTCCGAAATGGGCAAAATAGCCTACGGCCACGAAAAGTAGCCCACAGCCACTGAGAGATGGTCTACGGGACCACTCCCTCCCCTCAGGAAAGAAAACAGAGAAAACCGAGTCTGGTTCGCAAACCGAGGCAAGGCACAGAAGAGAGTTCGGAAGTCCGGAGGCAGGGCACCGCGGCGACTCAGACTTCTGAACGAAAGCACAACATGCAACATCACCGGCGCTCAATCGGTGACGTCGAGTCTTAAGGTCGGTCAAAATGGGGTGTCTCTGATTGCCCTCTTTGTGAACTTCGGAAGCCACAAGTGACGGGAGTGAATGTCAAAGCCCAGAGATGACCCATTTTTGACAAGCCCGAAGACTTAGACAATCATACAAGATAAACAGAGATATGTATGCCCGCAGGCAGGGGTCAAATTCAAAATGATATGCAGGGAGATTACGCGAAGCCTGTTGAAGATTGGACTTATACGCAAAGCGAAGCCGGTTTGTAGTTTGGACTTATCTGTTGTGGCGGTTTGAAGATTGGACTTATCTGTTGCTGGCCGGTTTGTAGATTGGACTTATACGCTGACGCGAAGCTTGTTTGTAGATTGGGGATTCATGTAATGTAGTGGCTAAAATGTAATGTAACAACTAGAAAGGGAAGGTACCTTACAGGGGCAATTGGCAATGACTTACCTCATGCTGCTGGGGATCTTTCACTTCTTCTTGATTGAACCACAGGTACTACTTTTCTCCCTGACTATGGTCGCAGCTTTCCCTATTCTCCAACAGGGTGACAGACTAGGTTGATTCACTATCCAGAATTGAGGCGCATACACCTGCTATCTCAATCTATGGGGCTGCCATACAGATTTCAAGCCGAGGATATACCCCTGGGTATTTAAACCAGACTTTAGTCTCGGAAATCCCGAACCTTTGCGTTCTAGGCATAAGCTATTCGAACTCTAGTTTCCACCGTCTCAGTTGGTCTCCTAGGAACTCACCGCTAACACAGGCAGGTGGCTATACCAGACCACTGGAAGTCATTCGGGCACGACAAACACCAAAGGAATTGCACCTTTAGAGGATTTAAGGTCTCCTAGACCAGACAATGAAACATATATGATGCAATGGATGTGATAGATGTGATGCAATAGATAATAGATGCGATGTAACAGAGAGTACAATAGATGCAACATGGTGACATACTCCAACCACGCTGGACTCGTGAGTGGAGGAAGAACAAAGAAAATCAATCAGAAGCGCGTTCCACGCAACCTAAGATAAATTCCAAACACGTTGAAATCGTGTGAGGAAGGGGAGGCTCCAATCACGCTGAAATCGCGAGAAGAGGTTAACAAAAACAACCCGCCCAGCGCGTCCACAACGCAAGCTAGGACAAAATCCAAACGCGCTGAAGTCGCGTAAGGAAGAACCAAACTCTAACCACTGAAATCGTGAGAAGAGATCCGAACAACCGCCAGTGCGTGCAGCATAACCTGAGATAAATTCCAAACACGCTGAAATCGCGTAAGGAACGGGACACTCTAACCACGCTGAAATCGTGAGGAGAGATCCGAACAACTTCCCAGGTGCGTACACGACGCAACCTGAGATAAATTCCAAACACGCTGAAATCGCGTAAGGAAAGAAACACTCTAACCACGCTGAAATCGTGAGAAGAGGAACGGGACACTCAAACCACGCTGAAATCGTGAGAAGAGGTCAACAAAAACAACCCGCCCAGCGCGTCCACAACGCAACCTAGGATAAATTCCAAACACGCTGAAATCACGTAAGGAAAAGAACACTCTAACCACGCTGAAATCGTGAGAAGAGGAACGGGACACTCAACCACGCTGAAATCGTGAGAAGAGATCCGAACAACCGCCCAGGTGCGTACACGACGCAACCTGAGAAAGTCCCGGAGGACAACGATCCCAAACGCTGCTCAGCGTAAAAGGATAAATGGTAGAAGATAACACAAGATGCAAATAAGTGCAAGTATGGTGTGTATGACAATACCAATGGAAGAATGCACAACAATGCAGGTGGAAGGGTGCGTAACTTTGAAGCAGGCCTGATCTTGCGCTTGAGGTAGAGGCACACTCATACTTCGGAGCATTGACAAGGCTTGAAAAGGTACATCCAGAATACAATCACGGAATTTGCTGAAGGTGAAACACACTCAGATGCTTCCATTTTCCCTCTTTTCTTTTGCTTTGCAGCCCGGAACTCATAGCTTCAGATAGGTCCTGGTTCTACTGTTTTCACATGACCTGGGTTGAACCCTGCGGTTTTATGAAAGAACAAATTCTGTTTTGCACAAATGTGGAGAACGACACGGCACTCGGAGCACAAAACGGTTTTATTTTTTGAAATTGAGAGATGAATTTTCGACCAAGTATTGAGCCTACAACTGACCACAACCAAAACAACTCAACACGGGAATAAAGGCACACAACCTAGACACATCGAGTAAGACTCGAAACAACCCAAAACAAGAATCGAGATAAAACAAAAAGACACGACACTTTCGGGCGTGCACGCAGAACTGTTTCACCGGGTATATTTCCCACCCTTTCTTATTTTTGATTCTCACATCACTCGGCCCTCAAGCTCGGTTTTTCTGAAAAAGCCCTTTTCTCACTTTTCCTCTCATCGCACATCTCTCTATTCTTAAATCTCTCATTTTTCATCCCTCCCCTGGGTGGTTGATGGATAAACTGACAAGTTGAAGGCTCGGGCCCTAGCATTACGCTCGATTCTCTTTCTTCCGCTCCTGACTAGTGAATTCTTCCTGAGAGGGGTTGCACTACATTTGGGTGTGTAGCAAATCTGCGGTGACATCGGTTGTGATGCTTTCTGGGGGAGTTTGGACATGATCAGATCCGTCTAGATGAGGGAGTAGAATATCCTGATCCATTCCAGTTCGTGCTTCGCACTTGGCTTGATACCTTGCTGCTTGGAGGATACGAGAGCTTTCTGCCCTTTCTAGCTTCAGCTGTGCCCTCTTCTGGCAGGTAGAGTGCCCCTTTTTTTTTTTTGGCAAGTGCATTGACAACAGGGAAAAGACAGGAAGCCTGACTCAACTGTGCCCCTAATTCATCATTTTGACCATTTTTTTATTTTTGCTTTCTAAAAAAAAAAAAATTTGACCAAAATGAGAGTTAGATTAACATGCTAGTTCAATTTTTGATTTGAAATCATGCAAGTCAAGCTATGAGCACTGAAAATTTTTCTTTTTTGGGTCCAAGAAATGGTCCAGTTTTGGAAAAGATAGAATGATTTTTCGAGAAAACTAGCCAACCTCAGTAAAAATTCTCAAAAACTATTTTTGCAAACGGCCACTTGCTCAACGAGCATGAAACCTACTCCTGAGATGCACAACCTCGGATCCAAAGGGAAACTGCCCCGTACTTGAAGAGAGCTGCATGGCAACGGAAAGTTGCCCCTGGTTTGAATGGCATTGCAGCGCATTGAATGGCAACGGAAAGTTGCCCCTTGTTTGAATAAGCGCATATTTGTTGTAATCGATCCTCGGGCGAACACAACCAGACTCTCGGATACAGAAAAGGCGAAGATGATCAGAACCATCGCATGGACACAATCAAATTTGAATTGTTTTACAGCTGGACTTCAGAATGAAGTTGCCTACGTATCCCAAAGATGGGAATCAAGCCTTACGTAGTTCGGGGTTAAGGTACACTCAGGTATTTAACCTTTCCTTTTTATGCTCTAACTTTTGCCAAGGCGCCTGTTGCAGGTTTTCAACCTTGCGAGCCTTCTTCTTCTTTTTTCCTTTCATTCTTTTCTTTTCATTTCTTTTTTCTTTTTTCTTTTCTCTTTTTTTCTTTTCTTTTTTTTTTTTTTCCTATTTGAATTTTTTCTTTTTTTTTCTTTTCTTTGTTCTTTTCTTCGCTCTAACTTTTGCCTGGGTCGCCCTTCCGGGTTTTCGGCCCAGCGAGCCTCTCAAAGGGTAGAAGTGTAACAGGTCCATGCCAAATGGTTTTGAGATTGAAGCCCTCAGTATCCAGGAGAGTGGTTGTTGTATTGATTTGCAGAAGGATCCACCTTTGGCTCTTCGAGCACATCGGACATTTTTTGCCCCTAGTTCAAGGGGTGCTTCTGATCTAGCTTTGCAAGCTTCTTCTGATGAGGTCTGACCTTCCTGATCTGACTTTGGTGCCTCTCGTTCGAGGGCTGCTTTAAATCTGGCCACACAGGCCTCACATTGTGGTCGACCGTTGAACATTCTGAATGCACGTTCAAGGTTTGAAAGCAAAGGGGGGCGAGTCTCGGGGCCGAGAGCGATCCTAAATTTGCACAATCTCAAGAACGATTCCACACATGTCTTCGCAGGACGCGCAAAACATTTTTGAAAGTTTTTTAAGCGACAAATCGCTCGTCTTTGAAAACGATGTAGGATCAATCTGGATCAAAGCCGGGGTCCTTCTCGGTACTCACACTAACAAGCATGATTTCATTCATTAAGGGCTTACGTCTCTCTTTCTCTCAAATAATCAAAGTTTTGTAAATCAGGAATTCCTCCTCTTTGTTTTCACCGCGTGTTCAAAAGTTTTGAAAAACTTCGGTCATTATGATGACTTCAAGGCATAAGAGAGCAGGTGGAATGCAGTGCCATTTCATTCAAATCCCGGCACAACTAGCACATGGCAGAAGCAAATGCGAGAGCGTGGAAATCACTGTTGTTTCATTCAAAATCTGTTGGCATAAGCGGCTCCCTAGCGAGCAGACTCAAAACAAAGCAAAAAGACAAATAGAAAACAAAATAGTGATGTCGAGGTAACACCGGAATCACCCGACTCTATACAGCAGGGTGACTCGATACAACAAGATGGACCCACAACAAAAGACTGACTCAAAACAAAAGGACAGACACAAAACAAAGTAGCAAAAACTGACCCAATACCCAAGTCAGAAAGCACAAAAACTGGTATTTGCACATTGCTCAGAACAGTGCGTGCCATTCCCACGTCTGGAGTTGATCGAGCGCCGCCTGGTGGTTCATCTCCCGTTCACATAACATTATCCCCCAAGTTCACTGACCCAGTCTTAGATAGACTTTCTTTGAGCTCGGCGGAGGATGACCCGTTGTCAAATAGATCACATGCTTCATGGCGAAGACGGAAGCAATTGTTGGTAGCATGGCGGTTCTTGATGGTCTGCAGCGATCTTGGATAGCATCATGTGTGGCCGGAAGAGGGTTGGAGGCCGAGGCTCAAGGGGTTTGAGATGGCCTTGTCCAACAAGGATTTGGAAAGCTTTGGACAAAGGCATGTGGAGGGCATGGAAGACCCTCTGACCTCGGGGTTGGTACTTCTGGGTTTGTGGATTTTTACCAGGCGTACCAGCAAAAGGATTGGCAGGTGCTGGCCTGGTTTGCTGATCTCTTCTAAGTGCAGGATTAGAGCTAATAGGATCATTTCTGGTACAACGGCCCTTTTCCCGGTTTGCCCCTTGATTCAAACTGTCCCCAACTTGAGTGGCGAAAATGCCATCTACAGTTTTTGCAACGACTGTGAGCACTTGCTCTTTGTTCAGTCCCTCGGCTTTCAAAGCCTCAACAGCCAACAGAAGATGCTCATGGGGATCAATGCCTGCCCCTACCTTGTTCTTTCCACTCGCCTCCACTTTGCCAAGGGATTGGCCTTCCTCAGATGTAGCACGTTCCAAGATTGGGGAACTTTTTGACATGAAATTCGATTATGTAGTATAGTCGATGATGGAGCCAATGTCCCGAGGCCAAATCTATTCTGATTCTTTGAAGATCTTGATCATTCTCTTTAGCTTCGAAGTAGTGGGCTCACGGGTTTGAGATGATTGGGGTCAGTGCATCCATCATGCATAAGTCCATGCCTTAGGAATGAACACCTCAGGCTTGGGTAGATGGGTTGGGGTGATGTATATGCTGGGGTCGTAGGTGGATGGCAGTATATGGATGAGGTTGAGATGTAGAGGTGATGGGTCGGTACTAACTTGAGGTCCTTTTGGTGGAGCTATGGTCTCTTCATCAATAAGGTCTGAATCTTATGACAGGCGGATGCAACGGTTAAATATCATGGCCGTCTTTGTTGATGGTAAACCTGATGTTATTTGGGTCATACCTTGGTGGAAGAGGATTTGGAAGGGGTTGGGGTTCTAGGAGTTCTAGGTGCCCTTCTTCTTGCAGCTTTTTCAAAGCTTGGGAGAGACTCATGTAAAGAGGATGGAATTTTCGGGCTTGGGGCCGAATTGAGGTGGTTGGTTTTTGGTCATTGAGGGAAGTGGTGACAGTGTCTACTTCTGAGCATTTCGCAGTTGTGCTACCATCAGTAGTAGCATTGGAACTGCAAGCAACATTCCTCTTCAAAGGCTCATTATCTTCTGCAAAGATCCCTTGTCTGATGGCATCCTCGATTTGAACCCCCATCTCATGCAAATCTGAAAAGGTAGGGAATGGAAGAACAAACATCTTCTGCATAAGCTTGGGCTGGAGATTGCGCACAATCATCCGAATCTGATCTTTATCAGTGGGCCTAGTGGTCGTCATTGAGGCTTTTGCTCTCCATCTCGTCACGAACTCTGAGAAACCTTCCTTTGGTTCTTGGCGGGTGACTTCGAGATCACGAGTTGTGACCTCGATCTGTGTGTTATAGGAGTATTGATCAACAAAGGCCTCAGCCAGCTCTTCCCAGTTCCATTTCACAGAGCTCTCCAATTTCACATACCAGATCACGGCTATCCCGGACAAGGTTCGGCCGAATAGTGATAGTTTACGGAACGTGGTCAAACCCATTGGTCTCGGGATATCGAGCAGTTGGAGGTGCACCATTGGGTCTTGAGCCATCAAATCGTCGATATCGGCATCTTGAACCGATCCGTAATGTCACCACGAGTTGGTAAAACCATCCTCTATGTCGAGAATAGAATGGGCCCTTGAGACTTTTGAACAATTCCTCAAGCTTGCTCACTTTCAATCTTTGTGGGGTCCGTCTTGAATTGAGAAATTTGGTAGGTTGGTGGGTGTTTTAGATAGTGGGGTAGAACCGAGGCTAGCCGACTGGAATGTCCGTATCATCTTGGACGTGGGTTGCCTCCCCGAGTATGGGGACTCTTGGTGGGGGAGGAGCCTGGTGTGAAGTAGATACTCCAGTTTGCTGCTCTAACCTGGCAATTGTTTCTGCCTGTTGGGCTATAATCTCGGTCTGGCTTTTGGCAAATTCCGCTTGACGGGCAGCGTCCTGCTACATGAGTTTCATACTTTCTTGCATCTGGCGCATCATTGCCTCTATCCCTGATGTGTTCCCCTGATCCATCTAACTGACTGGTATCTATCCCTCTGATGGCTGAGACCTCGGCTGTTTCACCTTGGTGGGGTGGATAAAGACCCTTGATCGTAGCTTCTTTGACGGTGATTTGTGCCTGACTGGCCCTTTTCACCCTGCCTCTGGTAAAGGAACACTGATTGCCCTTGAACTGAATCTCTGACCCGACAAAGTCTATCAACACAAGTTCGGTGTACCCGGGGGATATTGAAGCCTTCTGAAGCTATGGTTCCAAAACTACCTAGCAAAAGAGAAAACAGACAGCATCTCAGCCTGATTTCACCAGAACAGATGTGAGCATAGTTGAATGAGTGTGCCCTCTCACAGATTACGCCCAAAATTCTGCCTGTAAGCTTATACCCTCAGGTAAAACTGATTCCACCAAATACTGATGCTCGCAGGCCTGATACCCAAAATACTGAATTGGTGCCCGCGGGCCTGATGCTCAAACTCATAAACTGATACATGCATTCCCTGTAGAGGCACACTCTAACAAACACATAACAGATAAGTGAGAGCCAAAACACCCCTATGTTGGGATAGGGTTTCCCTGTCCTATTTTGTCAGGAACTAGGGTTTCACTACGCACGCAACGGCTTCAAACAATCTATAAACGGGTAAGCAACCTGTCCTAGTTAGGAATGGTCACTATGGATCCGAATATGCACTAGGTCGAATGGTCAAAAAGGGTGCCCGAAAGCTGGGTTTGTGTTCCCATCTTGGGCAGAGCTCAGAATCGTCGACCTTACGGACATGCCTTGACAAGACAAGCCTTGAAGAAACCGCCAGAATAGCAGATGACAAACCACGGTGTCCTAGGCCCACCAAATGCAAATGCAATGCAAAGAAACACACAAGTGTAGTCAAAACCAGGTATCATGAGATCCAATCAAGTTCTCTAAATCCCAAAGAGTCGCGAAGCAGGCGTCCCGAGCATCCGGGGAAGGAGTGCGAGTCCCCTGTTACGTTCGATATTGGGTCACTACAGTTCGAAGGACTCAAATGTCACGGTTCTTAATCTTGAACCAAAGAGTCCAAATCCGGCAAATCGTTTTGAGAAAAAACAGATTTTTGAAAGAAGTGCCAAACATGGACTGCTTTGCCAGATAACAGAGTCGCCACCTAAATATTTTTAAATGGAAAATTTAGGAAACCCTAACTCGGTGCCAAAGGCCACGTGTCTGTCATCACCAAAGTTGGCTCGGGAACTTGGGTACGATTGGGGAAGGTCACATCGTGAGCACCCCCGCTCGCCCGGTCAAAGACCGGCCTCTACTAACCATGATATCTGTTTTTGAAAACATTGTGAGTTCTTATTCCGATTATTAGCCTAGGTTACTATGTGATGCGCACAGCATACAAGTATAGATTGAGTCGCCTAAATTGGAACTAAACATTTCATGTTTGTTTGTTTGAAAATGGTTTGATGGTGCTACCCGCAGGTAGGCTAAGACGTGGATTTGCCACCCTCGGGTGGGCTTAGAAAACATGATTTTGCCACTATCTAGTGGGCTTAAAACAAGCGTTTGATGAATTGTCCCAATTCAAGTAACTCAACCTCCACCCACAGGCATTCAAGGCAGTTATATCACATAAGCACATAGCCTCACGGTAAGCATGCTATTCATGGCAATCACTCACACGCATGCAAGGATGCTAAAGCATAAAACTCACCGAGTACTCCAAGCCAAAATAGAAGCTACGTTAGAAATCATGCATGGTCCTACATATACAGAATTGCCTAATGCAACACATGCAAAGATGCAACTATAGCAGGCTCGGCTATTCTAAACATGGCATATGATGATGTTATAGCTAACATGTATTCAATTTGGAATTGAAATAAAAATGCAGTTTGTATGATGCGCCGAGCCCGGTGCATGCAAAACAGATGAATGAATGCAAACATGCTATCATACTGTATGCTAATTGAAATATGCCCTATATCTAACCATCGTAAGCGGATAAATAAAAGGGAAGAAAGACGTGGGGTTGGAAGACATACATCACACTCACCCACACTTATTACAATATTGCCCTCGCACAGAGGGTCCAAATAAATAATACAGTCCCAAATGAAAGAATAATACAGTCCGAAATATTACAGTCCGAAATAAATACAAATTCCTAATTAATTAACAAATTAAGTAAGAGAAACTGTAAACTGGCATGCAAGCCAGGGGGCTGCCTCGATTCTGATGAATGATGCATGTTGGGCTGTCTTGGCGCTGAAATCCACGACGATGCCCCGATTAGCCTCTGTTTGCACTTTTTCTTGAAATGCATGCCAAGTCCCGAAAAATTGCTGATTCTTCATTTTGCTGCAACAGAGAGCAGGAAAGGGGCATAGCAATGTATTTCACAAATATATGCATGCCTCGATCCTCGTGCCACCAATCACGCATACCGATGCATGATGGCCGAGGAACCGGATTGCACAACTCAATATAGGGTGAATGCAGATGAATGCTACAACAAAACCTAACTCCATCATGGGTAATCCGGAGTGTCGGTGACTTGGGAATTGAGACCCGTTCCGTCGCTCGGAGTACGAAACGCACCTCGTTTCCCGTGCCCGGGCTAACTCCTATCCCGAACACGATGCAATATGCATGATATGCATGAAATGCAGCTAAAATACAATCCTAGCATGCACAATGCTATGGAATGAGATGTCTCGGAATGCGTGCACACGGGCACGCGAACCGAGGAAATGATCCTAAGGCATAAAATGGCATACGCAATGCAATTGGACTTACACTAACATGAGTGGACCTCAGCCATACTCACATAAGAAGCCGAGAGACGAAAATGACGTACCTCGAAATACGTGCACACGGGCACGCAAACTGAGGCAATGATATAAAGGCATGAAATGACATGAAATATGATATACAATGAGACTAAAATGAGATGTCTCGAAATGCATGCCCACGGGCACGCAAACTGAGGCAATGGCATACGGAATGCAACAGATCTAAAATGGCATACGCAATGCAAGATGGGCTTATACTAACATGGGTGAGCCTCAACCGCACCCACATAACAGGCCATCGGATGAAAATGAAGTGCCTCAAAATGCGTGCACACGGGCACGCAAATCGAGGCAATGTCATGCGGAATGCAACAGAGCTAAAATAGCATACACAATGCAAATTGGGCTTACACTAACATGAGTGAGCCTCAACCGCACTCACATAAGAGGCCGTGAGATGAAAATGAGGTGCCTCGAAATGCGTGCACACGGGCACGCAAACCGAGGCAATGATATAAAGGCATGAAAATGCGAAATTGGGCTTACACTAACATGAGAGGACCTCAGCCGCACTCACATAAGATGCCGTCGGATAAAAATGAAGTGCCTCGAAATGCGTGCACACGGGCACGCAAACCGAGGCATGGCCCTAAGGCACAAAAATGGCATGCAAATGAGATGTGGCATATGGCATACAGAAAATGTAAATTTCAGCAGCCAAAATGATGCAAAAACAGCCCCCGAATTATGACAAAATTACACCCGATGCCTGAAATGCTACGTTAAGCACCCAAAATGGCCTACAGCCCTATTAAACATGCATGATTGGTATATGACATGTAAAACAGTAGCAAGGCAGCCCCTAAACTAGCATTTTTTCAGTATAAAGGATGGCCAAACAACAATCACAAGTATGGCAAAAATAGCATGCAAAAATGGGGGAAAAGAGGGGAACAATGAAACAAGTGATATGTACAATGCCCAAACTGAAAAAAACAGTTCTACAACATTAAAGAGGGACCAAAAATATGCACATTTACAAGAGATGACATTCCCCAATTCAGTATGTAGATATGCTCAAAATAGCATGCAAAATATGAACCAAAAGAGAGCTATAAAGAGAGGTATACCAAGCATTCACCGAACAACCTAAGACCCTTAACAAAACATGAATAATGGGTCATTTTAAGACTATTTTCAGACCTGATGATGGTCGAAAACAGAATCAAGGATGGCCTAAAAAATCATGCAAGATAATGGACCAAATAGGGGCTATAAAGAGAGGTCATGTATAGAAGCACCAAACAAGGTTGAGCCCTTCTACAATGTTGTATAGGGGCTCAAAATAAGCCTAATAACAGTTTATTACATGCTCGAAATCAGACTTCAAGTAGGCCAAACAAATCATGCAATTTTACGGTAAATATGAAAAATTACAAAGCAAGTGCAATATAGGGAGGCCAAACAGGGTTGATCCCTTCTTCAATGTTGAATAGGGGCTCAAAATAAGCACATTTACAGTTTATATCAGGTCCGAAAAGAAATCACACATAGGCCAAGTATTCAATGCAAAATAATGGCATTCCAAGAGGTATTGAAACAAGTACCAAATGGGGCTCTCAAATGGGGTTGAGCCCTTAATCAAACTTGTAGAATAGCTCAAAATAGTGACATTTTCAGTAGGGGTCGAAGCTCAAAACAACAAGCAAAGGGGGTAAAAAAATGATACAAAATAGAGCTAGAAAATGGGAAATAGCAACTTACCCTTGAAGAACACTTCTTGGCTGCCTCTTGGACCAAATTTGCTGCCTTTTAGCTGCTGGAAATCAGCTCCAAGTGGTGGAAATGGAGTGGTGATGGTGGTGCTTGGTGTTGATGAACAAATGATGCAAGAAAAATGACTATTGAGCTTTGAAATGGAGAGAAATGGAAGGTGGAAGCTATGGATCTCTCCCAAATGTCTCTCAAAAATGTCTAACCCCAAAACATGAAGCCAAAACCTTTTCTTTATAGAGGAAAGGCATCAAAATATCTAAAGGTCTCTCTAATCCTCCATACACGTGTATGGAGGATTGTCCCTTGAAACCAGTATGGCAATTTGGAATATGAGGAGAAAAATGGCCGCCAGTACTTTTGTCTGCAGGTGGCCATTTGGAAAGGTGGCCGGCTGGCTGGAAGGGGTGGCCGGCCGGCTAGGGTAAAAAGGAGAAAAATAAGGGGACTGGCCGGCCATGTAGCCCTTGAAGTTAGCTTTCCAATGCCGCAAACCTTGCATCAAAATTCCTCCTGTAAAAAAAGTTATGCCGATTCAAAAGCCGCAGATTCAGTCTAACCAGACTTCAACCAACCATATCTCCTCCCCCCGGATTCGGACTTAGGAGATTCTTGAGTGCAAAATGAATCCCCGGAAGTAAGCTTTCCAATGGTGGTGACCTCATATTTTAATTCCTCTTGTGCAAAGAGTTACGCCCGTTTCGGTGAAGCCGCGCATACTTTTCTCTTTCCCGGATTCATGCTGAACCACCTTTGATCAAACAAAAGGTTGGTTGTCAAAACAATTACTGGCCTGCCACCCTCCTACAAGCTTCCTAACCATGAAAATAATGCCTCCACCAAAAATGAACCCAAACCGATGCGAAATGAAGGCTCGGGGGCCAAAACGCGCAGTTCGGGACCCCGAAAACTGGCTGTTGGGCATCGGGAGTGGTGTTCGACCACGAAGTGGGTATCTAAGACCCCAGTGTCCCTCGAAAGGGAGTAAATGAGATGCATTCCAAAAACTGGAGAAATCGGAGATGATTAGGCGGTCGATCCAGGCACACGGGCAGCGCTCAAAACCGTGAGCAAGACTCGAAATGGGCAAAATGGCCTCTGACCACGAAAAGTAGCCTGACCCTTTGAGAGATGGTCTCTGGGACCCTCCCTCCCCTCGAAGAAAAGCAGAGAAAAGAGTCTGGTTCGCAAACCGAGGCAAGGCACAGAAGAGAGTTCGGAAGTCCGGAGGCAGGGCACACGGCCGCGACTCTGAGACTTCTAAACGAGCACAACATGCAACATCACCGAGCGCTCAATCGGCGACGTCTGAGTCTTTAGGTCGGTCAAAAATGGGGTGTCTACAACAGCTTGCTGCACTTGCATGATCGTTAAGTTACATCTGGCTCCGTGCATATCGCTTTGCATTTTGCCCCATTTGCCTGCGGGCACGTATTTCTGTTCATCTTGTACGATTGTCTAAGTCTTCGGCCTTGTCAAAAATGGGTCGTCTCTAGGCTTTGACATTCACTCCCATCACTTGTGACTTCCGAGTTCTCTCAAAAAGGGGCAACTATAGACACCCCATTTTTGACCGACCTTAAGACTCAGACATCACCGATTGAGCGCTCGGTGATGTTGCATATTGTGCTCGTTCAGAAGTCTCAGAGTTGCGGCCGTGAGCCCTGCCTCTGGACTTCCAAACCCTCTTCTGTACCTTGTCTCGGTTTGCGAACCAGACTCGATTTTCTCTGTTTCTCTTCCTGAAGGGAGGGAGAGGTCCCGTAGACCATCTCTCAGTGGCCGTAGGCTACATTTCGTGGTCAGAGGCCATTTTCGAGCCGGTTCCGGTTTTGAACCGTCAGGCCGTGTGCCTCGGTTCGGGACCGTCTAACCATCTCCGATTCCTCCGATTTTTGGCATACATCTTATTTACTCCCTTTTGAGGGACACTGAGGTTTGAGAGACCCACTTCGTGGCCGAATGCCACTTTCGGGGCTTAACAGCCTATTTTCGGGACCCCGAACTGCGTGTTTTGGCCCCCGAGCATCCGTTTTGCATCGGTTTTCGTTCATTTTTGGCAAGTACCTCTGTTTTATCACCAGGAAGGTCACTGAAGGGTGGGAGGCCAGCAATTGTCTCAGCAACCAATTATATTCCTTCGGCGCCCTCCGACGCCCGTTTTTCTCACTTTCGAGCCAATGTTGACCATCCTAGGGCCATTTTCTTCAACCCCAAACCACATATTTGTGTTGTACACACATGGGAGGACCCTAATATCACATGGCCGGCCAGTAACTCAACTTGAACCTTTTGAACCCCTCTTAAAAGTGGCCTACTCTCTCTCCTGTTTTAGAGTTGCCAATTTTGAACCACAGGGTCGTGATGAGGAGACCTACGAGGACACCAATATCTGGTGGCCGGCCAGAAATTGTTTTAGACCATTTTGCCCCTTTGCCGGCCGGCCATAGGGGGTAGCAGGCCGGCCACCTGCAACAAAAGTAGCAGGCCAGCCATGATCCTTGGGATGTGAGCTTTACAACTGTATAGCTGTTTCCCCCAAAAGATCTGATTTCGGGGGACTTTTGGTAGAAGAGGGAACTTAATCCCATTTCCTACACACTTTGTCTCTCCCTCTCCCCTCCATCCTTGCACACAACAGCAGCTCTAGCTCTCCCTCAAGGTTGAAAAATTTGCTCTCAAGCATACACATACATATCTCTCCATTTCTCTCTCATTTTCTCAAGTTTTGGCTCCATTTCTTCACTACCACCAAGCACCACCACCACCACTCCATTTCCAGCAGTTTGGAGGGCTTTCCAGCAGCTAAGAGGCACCATTTCTCAAGCCAAAAGGGAGCAAAAGTTTGGTCTTCAAGGGTAAGTTCATCTTTCCCTCTTTTGTAGCACTTTTTTGCACCATTCTTCTAGCCTATTTGCTTGCTGTTTTGGGCTCCGACCCTAACTGAAAGGGTCATTTTTTTGAACCATTATTCATGTTTGTTCAAGGGCTCAACCCTGTTTGAGCCCCCCATTTGGTACTTGCTTCAATATCTCTTTGTATGCCATTATTTTGCATGGTATTTCTAGCCTATGTGTAATCTGTTTTCGAGCATGATATAAACTGTGAGTGGGATTATTTTGAGCCCCTCTACAATATTTTAGAAGGGCTCAACACTGTTTGGGGCCTCCATGCGGTACTTACCATTATACCCCTCTTTGGCCCCCATTTTTGCATGCTTTTTTAGGCTTATCTAGCTTCTGTTTTTGGCCATGATCAGAACTTAAAATGGCCATATTTTGACCTTCTTGGAATATCTCATTAAGGGTCTTTGGCTGTTTGATGTATATTTGGCCTACTTCATGTTATACCCCTCTTTGGCCCCCATTTTTGCATGCTTTTTTAGGCTTATCTAGCTTCTGTTTTCGGCCATGATTAGAACTTAAAATGGCCATATTTTGACCTTCTTGGCATATCTCATTAAGTTTCTTTGGCTGTTTGATGTATATTTGGCCTACTTCATGTTATACCCCTCTTTGGCCCCCATTTTTGCATGCTTTTTTAGGCTTATCTAGCTTCTGTTTTCAGCCATGATCAGAACTGAAAATGGCCATATTTTGACCTTATTGGAATATCTCATTAAGGGTATTTGGCTGTTTGATGTATATTTGACCTACCTCATGTTATACCATCTTGTGGCCTTAATCTTGCATTGCATTTTGAGCATGTTTGCATACTGATTTGAGGCTTGTAATCTACTGTAAATATTCATATTTTTAGTCCCTCTTCAGTGTCGTAGAAGGGTATTTTTCTGTTTGGGATTTTCATCTACTACTTGCTTCATAGCCTCCCTTACGGAGCCATTTTTGCATGCCATCTTAGCCCTGCTTGTGATTGCTGTTTGGCCATGTTTTGTACTATAAAAATGTGAGTTTTGGGGCTTCCTTTCTTCTTCTTTTTCATGTCATGTATCAATTATGCATGTATGGTATAGCTGTAGGCCATTTTATACATCGAAATCTATGTTTCGGGATCATTTCATGCATCGGGTATTATTTCGCCTCGCTCTGGGGCTGTTTTGCCCCTCATTTTGCCACTGATTTTTGCATGTTTTCATATCATATTCCATGTCTTTGTCATGTCTCATTAGAGTGGCATTTCGGTACCCGAGGGTCCGTCCTCGGTTTGCGTGCCCGCGGGCATGCACTTCGAGGTATCTTGTTTTCATCTGACGGCCTCCTATGTGAGTGTGGTTGAGGCTCTCTCTTATTGGTGTAAGCCCATTATTGCATTGCGTATGCCATTTCATCCGTAGCATTGTGTATGCCCGGTTGTGTATTACCTCGTATAACGTGTATGTCATTCCATAGCATTGTGTATGTTAGGATTGCATATTAGCTGCATTTCATGCATATCATGCATTTTGCATCGTGTTCGGGATAGGAGCTAGCCCGGGCACGGGAAACGAGGCACATTTCGTACTCCGAGTGATGGAACGGGTCTCAATTCCCAAGTCACCGACACTCCGGATTATCCATGATGGAGTTAGGTTTTGTTGTAGCATTCATATGCATCCATCCTATATTGAGTTGTGCAATTCGGCTCCTCGGCCATCATGCATCGAGATGCGTGATTGGTGGCACGAGGATCGAGGCATGCATATATCTGTGAAAATACATTGCTATGCCCCTTTCCTGCTCTCTGTTGCAGCATATCAAGAATTAGCAGTCTTCCGAGGCTTTGTGCGCTTTTCAAGAAACATTGCAAAACAGAGGCTAATCGGGGCATCGCCGTGGATTTCCGCACAAAGCAGCCCAAACATGCATCATTCCATCATCCGGAGCAGAATCAAGGCAGTCCCTGGCTTGTATGCCAGTTTTATTATTTTCTTAGTTAATTTGTAAATTAATTAGGAATTTGTATATTATTCGGACTGTATTATTCTTTCATTTGGGACTGTATTATTTATTCGGACCCTCTGTGCGAGGGCATAATTGTAATAAGTGTGGGTGAGTGTGATGTATGTCTTCCAACCCCACGTCTTTCTTCCATTTTATTTACCCGCTTATGATGGTTAGATATAGGGCTGTAACAAGCCCGCGAGGGACCTCGCTACAGTTCGGACTCGATTTTGTCGCGGTTCCAAATCTTGAACCAAAGAGTCCAAATCCGGCAAATCGTTTTTGAGAAAAACAGATTTTTTTGAAAGAAGTGCCAAACATGGACTGCTTTGCCAGATAACAGAGTCGCCACCTAAATATTTTTAAAATGGGAAATTTAGGAAACCCTAACTCGGTGCCAAAGGCCACGTGTCCGTCATCACCAAAGTTGCCTCGGCTCGGGAACTTGGGTACGATTGGGGAAGGTCACTTCGTGAGCACCCCCGCTCGCCCGGTCAAAGACCGGCCTCTACTAACCATGATATCTGTTTTTGAAAACATTGTGAGTTCTTATTCCGGTTATTAGCCTAGATTACTATGTGATGCTCGCAGCAAACAAGTATAGACTGGGCCGTCTGAATTGGAACAAAACATTTCATGTTTGTTTGTTTGAAAATGGTGTGAAGGTGCTACCCGCAGGTAGGCTAAAATGCGGATTTGCCACCCTCAGGTGGGCTTAGGAAACATGATTTTGCCACTATCTAGTGGGCTTAAAACAAACAGTCAATGTATTTTCCCAATTCAGATAACCCAACCTCCACCCACAGGCATTCAAGGCAGTTATATCACATAAGCACATAGCCTCATGGTAAGCATGCTATCATGGCAACACTCACACGCATGCAAGGATGCTAAAGCATAAAACTCACCGAGTACTCCAAGCCAAAACAGGAAAACGATTAGAAATCATGCATGAATCCTAAATATGCTGAAATGCCTAATGCAACACATGCAAAATGCAACTATAGCAGGCTCGGCTATTCTAAACATGGTATATGAAATGCTACAGTTAGCATGTATTCATTTTGGAATTGAAATACAGATGCAGTTTGTATGATGCGCCGAGCCCGGTGCGTGCAAAACAGATGAATGATGCAAACATGCTGTCATACTGTATGCTAATTGAAATATGCCCTAATCTACCATCATAAGCGGATAAATAAAAGGGAGAAAGAAATGGGGGTTGGAAGACATACATCACACTCACCCACACTTATTACAATTGTGCCCTCGCGCAGAGGGTCCGAATAAATAATAATACAGTCCGAAAATGAAAGAATAATACAGTCCGAATAAATATACAAATTTCTAATTACTTGACAAATTAAATAAGAAAAACTGGCATGCAAGCCAGGGACCGCCTTTGCTTCGATGGATGATGCATTTTGGGCTACCAGCGCTGAAATCCTTTCGATGCCCCTATTAGCCTCTGTTTGCACTTTTTCTCGAAATGGGTGCCAGACTCCGAAAATTTGTTGATTCTTCATTTTGCTGCAACAGAGAGCAGAAAAAAGGCATAGCAATGTATTTCACACATATATGCATGCCTCGATCCTCGTGCCACCAATCACGCGTCTCGATGCATGATGGCCGAGGAGTCGGATTGCACAGCTCAATATAGGGTGAATGCAAATGAATGCTACAACAAAACCTAACTCCATCATGGGTAATCCGGAGTGTCGGTGACTTGGGAATTGAGACCCGTTCCGTTACTCGGAGTACAAAACGTGCCTCGTTTCCCGTGCCCGGGCTAACACCTATCCCTAACACGATGCAATATGCATGATATGCATGAAATGCAGCTAATATGCAATCCTAATATACACAATGCTATGAAAATGAGATGCCTCGAAATGCGTGCCCGCAGGCACGCAAATCGAGGCCATGATGTGAGACGTAAATCGGATAAAACCGAAGTGCCTCGAAATGCGTGCACACGGGCACGTAAACCGAGGCGATGATGTGAAATGCAAATCGGATAAAACCGAAGTGCCTCGAAATGCGTGCACACGGGCACGTATACTGAGGCGATGATGTGAAATGCAAATCGGATAAAACCGAAGTGCCTCGAAATGCGTGCTCCCGGGCACGCAAACCGAGGCGATGATGTGAAATGCAAATCGGATAAAACCGAAGTGCCTCGAAATGCGTGCTCACGGGCACGCAAACCGAGGCGATGATGTGAAATGCAAATCGAATAAAATCGAAGTGCCTCGAAATGCGTGCACACGGGCACGCAAACCGAGGCGATGACAAAATGGAATGAAATGGCATACGGAATGCAAATTGGGCTTACGCCAACATGAGAGGACCTCAGCCGCACTCACATAAGCTGCCGTCGGATAAAAAAGAGCTGCCTCGAAATGCGTGCACACGGGCACGCAAACCGAGGCGGTGATGTAAAGGCATGAAAATGCAAATTGGGCTTACACTAACATGAGAGGACCTCAGCCGCACTCACATAAGATGCCGACGGGTAAAAAGTGAAGTGCCTCGAAATGTGTGCCCATGGGCACGCAAACCGAGGCAATGCACTAAGGCATGAAAATGGTACAGAAATGCGATGATGGGCTTATACCAACATGAGAGAGCCTCAGCCTACTCACATAGGAAGCCAACGGATGAAAACAGAGTGCCTCGAAGTGCGTGCACACGGGCACGCAAACCGAGGCAATGCACTAAGGCATGAAATGACATGGAGAATGATATGCAAGCATGCAAACCAAATTTCAGCAGCTAAATGAAGGGAAAAACAGCCCCGAAATGATACGAAATGACAATCAATGCATGAAATCATCCCGAAATGTGATTTTAAGTACCCGAAATGGCCTACGGCTATGCTAAACATGCAAAATTGGCACATGACAGCCAAAACAGTAGCAAGGCAGCCCCAAAAATAGCATTTTTTAGTACAAAGCAAGGCCAAACAATAATCACAAGTATGGAAACAATAGCTTGCAAAAATGGGGGAAAAGAGGGGATTTATTAAGAAAGTAGTATATAGAAAATTCAAACCACAAAATTTCCTTCTAAAACTTTGAAGAGGAGCCCAAAATATGCATATTTACAGTGAATGACAACTCCAAAATCAGTATGTAGATAGGCTCAAAATAGCATGCAATATAATGAGCTAACAAGGGCTATAAAGAGAGGTACCATAAGCAATAACCAAACAACTTAAGACCCTTAATAAAACTTGAATAATAGACCAAAACAAGACACTTTATAAGCCTGATGAAGGCTGAAAACAGAGGCTAAGCAAGCCTAACAAAGCATGCAATTTTACGGAAAATGTGAGGGACATAACATGAAGTACCAAAACCAATCATCAAATGGCATAAGACTCTTAACAAAACATGATGAGAAGGCCAAAATAAGTCTCTTTGTAGGCCTGATGAAGACTCAAAACAGTGACCAAATAAGCTCAAAGAGGTATGCAAAACATGGCCAAAGAGAGGTACAAAGAGAGGCCATTCATGGAGGCACCAAACAAGATTGGTCCCTTCTACAATGTTGTAGAGGGACACAAAATAAGCCCATAATCAGTTTATAGCACGCTCCAAAAATAAATGCATGTAGGCTAAAAGTAGCATGCAAGTTTACGGTAAAATGGAAGAATTTCAAAGGAAGTGCATGCTAGAGAGGCCAAACATGGTTGAGCCCTTCTTCAATGTTGAAGAGGGGCTCAAAATGGGCCCACACACAGTTTATATCAGGCTCGAAATCAGACCACTCATAAGCTAAAGAAAGCATGCAAAATAATGGCATTCCAAGAGGTATTGAAACAAGTGCATCATAGAGGGCTCAAACAGGGTTGAGCCCTTAAACAAACATGTAGAATAGCTCAAAATAAGGCCCCTTTAAGTTAGGGCTGGAGCTCAAAACAGTGAGAAAATAGGGTAGAAAATTGAAGCAAAAATAAGCTAGAAAAAGGGAAATGAAGACTTACCCTTGAAGACAAGTCTTTTGCTACCTCTTGGCTTGAAAAATGTCACCTCCTAGCTGCTGGAAATCAACTCCAAGTGTTGGAAATAGGGTGGTGATGGTGGTGCTTGGTGTTGATGAACAAATTATGCAAGAAAAATAACCTTTGAGCTTTTAAATGGAGAGAAATGGAAGGTGAAAGCTATGGATCTCTCTCCAATCCCCCTCAAAAATGTCTAACCCCTTTAAACCTGAAGCCAAACCTCTCCTTTTAGAGGAAAAATGCATCCAAAATATCTAAAGTGCATCAAAATATCTAAAGTGCATCAAAATATCTAAAAAGCAATTCTCTAATCCTCCATACACTTGTATGGAGGATTGGCCAATTGGAAAATGAGCTAGCACAGCTGGAATACACTGAGGGAGCAAGAAATGGTCGGCCAACTCACAAGGGCAAAATGGTCATTTCACAAAAAGGGTGGCTGGCCAGCTAGATAAACAAAACTGCCGAGAAGACCACTGGCTGTTGGGTGCTAGGGAAGTCCAAAAATGTCCATTCAAGTGTCCAAATTTAAGCCCCGGAAGTTATCTTTCCAATGGAGCAAACCTTGCATCAAAATTCCTTCTGTAGAAAAAGTTATGCCAGTTTCCGTAAAGCCGCGCAGATTCAGTCCAACCGGACTTCAACCAACCATATCCCCTCCCCCCGGATTTGGACTTAGGAGATTCTTGAGTGAAAAATGAAGCCCCGGAAGTAAGCTTTCCAATGGTGGTGGCCTCATATTTTAATTCCTCTTTTGCAAAGAGTTACGCTTGTTTCGGTAAAGCCGCGCAGACTTTTCTCCTTCCCGAATTCATGCTGAACCACTTTTGACCAAGCAGATAACTGGTTGTTGAGACAATTGCTGGCCTCCCACCCTCCAGTGATCTTCCTGGCGCTAAAACAGAGGCACCTGCCAAAATTGAACAAAAACTAATGCAAAACGAATGCTCGGGGCCAAAACCGCGCGGGGTCCCGAAAATGGGCTGCAGGCACCGAAAGTGGCGTTCGGCCACGAAGTGGGTATTTGAGACCCCAGTGTCCCTCGGAATGATAAAACAGAGGTGCCTGCCAAAAATGAACAGACATCGATGCAAAATGAATGCTCGGGGACCAAAACCGCGCGGTTCGGGGTCCCGAAAATGGGCCGTGAGCACCGAAAGTGGTGTTTGGCCACGAAGTGGGTATCAGAGACCCCAGTGTTCCTCGGAATGATAAAACAGAGGCACTTGCCAAAAACCGGAGAAATCGGAGATGGTTGGGCGGTCCCGAACCGAGGCACACGGCCTGACGGTCCCGAAAACCGGGAACCGGGCTCCGAAACGGGCAAAATGGCCTACGGCCACGAAAAGTAGCCCACGGCCACTGAGAGATAGTCTATGGGACCACTCCCTCCCCTCAGGAAAGAAAACAGAGAAAATCGAGTCTGGTTCGCAAACCGAGACAAGGCACGAAGAAGGTTCGAAAGTCCGGAGGCAGGGCGCACGGCCGCGACTCTGAGACTTCTGAACTAGCGCAATATGCAACATCACCGAGCGCTCAATCAGTGACGTCTGAGTCTTAAGGTCGGTCAAAAATGGGGTGTCTCTGATTGCCCCTCTTTGTGAACTTCGGAAGTCAAGTGGCGGAGTGATTGCCAAACCCTAGAGACGACCCATTTTTGACAAGGCCGAAGACTTAGACAATCATACAAGGTGAACAGATATATGTGTGCCCGCAGGCGTGCCCGCAGGCAAAAGGGGGCAAAATGCAAATGATATGCACAGAGCCAAGTGATCATGCAAATGCAGCAAGCTGTAATGAAGCAAGTATTAACAAATAGATGCAACAATTTTAAGCAAGAATACAAAGCAACAACTACATTTCATGCAGCTAGGAATGCGGAGAATTATTCAATTCTCGTCGCGTCTCACACAGAGAAGACTAAAAGTGACTACCGAGAGTACCTGGAGTCTCACACACAACATCTCTCTGCGTATCACACACAGGAGGAAAGAAGGTAAACCTCTCAGCGTATCACACGCAAGAGAGGAAAGGTAACTTTCTCGGTATCCAGATCACCAAGAAGAAAGGTAAATTTCTCAACGTATCACACGTAAGAGAAAACCTCTCAGCATATCACATGCAAGAGAGGAAAGGTAAATTTCTCAGCGTATCACACGCAAGAGAAGGGGAAGATCATCTCTCAGCGTATCACACGCAAGAGAGGAAAAGGTAGATTTCTCAACGTATCACACGTAAGAGAAAACCTCTCAGCATATCACATGCAAGAGAGGAAAGGTAACTTTCTCAGCGTATCACACGCAAGAGAAGAAAGGAAGCATCTCTCAGCATATCACATGCAAGAGAGGAAAGGTGAATTTCTCAGCGTATCATACGCAAGAGAAAATCTCTCAGCATATCACATGCAAGGGAGGAAAGGAAGCATCTCTCAGCGTATCACACGCAAGAGAGGAAAGGTGAATTTCTCAGCGTATCATACGCAAGAGAAAACAGGAAGCATCTCTCAGCGTATCACACGCAAGAGAGGAAAGATCAACAATGCAAGTGAAAAAGGTGCATAACAATGCAGGTAAAGTATGCATAACAATGCAACGAATGAGCATAACAATGCTAGGGGATGTGCATAACAATGCAAGGGAAAAAGGTGCATAACAATGCTAGATAGATGTTTATAACAATACAACGAATGAGCATAACAATGCTAGATAGATGTGCATAACAATGCAACGAATGAGCATAGTGTGATTGATACACAAAGTGAGCAGAGTATGATAGATATACTAAAGGTGAACACAAAGCGTGATAGATGCACTATGTGAACAAGTGTGATTGATACACTAAAGGTGTGTGATGGATACACAAAAAGTGAATATGTGCGTGATAGATACACAAAATGGATGAAGTGTGATTGATACACTAAAGTGAAGAGAGTGTGAGTGACACACTAAGTGAAAATGTGTGTGATAGATACACGAAATGAATGAAGTGTGATTGATACACTAAAGTGAAGAGAGTGTGAGTGACACACTAAGTGAAAATGTGTGTGATAGATACACAAAATGAATGATCTTAGCGGAACTTCTTTGAATGAACCGTACATACAATATCGTGCATGGTGAGAAAGAAACTTGTGGTACAATGCATTACAATGCATGATGCTTAAGGAAAGCAATAAATGGACAAAGCGGCGCTTTAGAAAGCACCTCATGAGGTGAGTGGCGGTGAACCGCTCTACTCTGATGGGGATCTCCCCTCGTGCTCTTCGAACACTTTACCTTGAACACACAGCACAAAGGCTCTGGAATGCTAACAAGTAACAATATCTGCATGTGGGAGCCACGGCTGCCGCTTGTCTTCCTGATCATACTCACAACTTTCCCTATTCTCCAACGGGGTGACAGACTAGGTTGGTTCAGTATCCAGAATTGAGGTGCATACATGCTATCTCAACCTATGGGGCTTCCATACAGATTTCAAGCCGAGGGCGCGCCTCTGGGTATTTAAACCAGACTTTAGTCTCGGAAATCCCGAACCTTTGCGTTCTAGGCCACGGCCATTCGAACTCTAATTTCCACCGTCGCAGTTGGTCTCCTAGGAACTCATCGCAAACACGGCCAAGATGCCTCTGGTAGGAAATGGTACTCAGGGAGAGCATTTCTAATCGCCATTCTGGCTTGAAGTAGACTTGATCTCGAGCTTGAGGTAGAGGCACACTCATACTTCAGAGCATTGGCAAGACCTGAAGAGGTACACACGGAATATAGTCTCGGAACTTACTGAAGTTGGAACAAACTCAGATGCTCGACATTTTCCTCTTTTGCTTTTACTTTGCAGCCCGAAACTCATAGCTTCAGATAGGTCCTGGTTTCACTGTTCTCACATGACCTGGGTTAAACCCTACAGTTTTATGAAAGAACAAATTCTATTTTGCACAAATGTGGAGAACGGCACGGCACTCGGAGCACAAAACGATTTTTTGAAATTGAGAGTGAGCATAAGTTCTCAACTGGGTATTGAGCCTCTGTTGAATCTGACACTACGACTCAACAAGAAAACAAAAGGCACACAACCTAGACACATCGAGTAACACTCGAGACGACTCAAAACAAGGATCGAGATAAAACAAAAAGACACGACACTCAGACGTGCACAGGGAGCCTGTTTCACCGGGTATGTTTCCCATCCTTTCTTATTTGTGATTCTCACATCACTCGACCCTCAAGCTCTGTTTTTCTGAAAAAGCCCTTTTCTCACTTTTTCTCTCATCGCACCTCTCTCTATTCTTCAATCTCTCATTTTTCATCCCTCCCCTGGGTGGTTGATGGATAAACAGCAAGTTGTGGGCTCAGGCCCCTAGCATTCAGCTAGATCCTTCTTCTTCTGCATGCAGCTAATGAATTCCTCCCACAGAGGGGTTATGCTACAAATGAGTGTGTAGCGAATCTGCGGTGACACGGTCGATGATGCCTCTTTGGGAGTTTGGACGTGATCAGATCTGTCAAGATGAGGAGTGGAATATCTTGATCCATTCCGTTAGGTGCCGCGACTTGGCTTGATACCTCATTGCTTGGAGGTGAGAGAGCTTTGACACTTTGTTGTTAGCTTCAATTGTGCCCTTTTCTTGGCATAGAGTGCCCTCCTTGGCAAATGCATTGATAACGGGAAAAAACAGAACACGACTCAGCCCTAAGCCCTAGTTCATCATTTTGACCATTTTGTTTTTGCCTTCTACTAAAACAATTTTGACCAAAATGAGAGTTAGATTAACATGCTTGTTCAATTTCTGATTTAAAATCATGCAAGTCAGGCTATGAGCACTGAAAATTTTCCTTTTTTTTGGGTCCATGAAAAGGGTCCAGTTTTGGAAAAGATAGAATGATTTTCGAGAAAATAGTCAACCTCAGTAAAAATTCTCAAAAGCTGTTTTCGCAATCGGCCACTGCTCAACGAGCATAGAACCTACTCCTGAGATGCACAACCTCGGATCCAAAGAAAACTGCCTTGTGCTTGAAGAGAGAGCATGGCAACGGAAAGTTGCCCCTTGTCTGAAGGACACTGCAGCGCATTGAATGGCAACGGAAAGTTGCCCCTTGTTTGAATGGCACCGCGGCGTTTTGAATGGCAACGGAAAGTTGCCCCTTGTTTGAATGGCACTGGAGCGCATTTGCAGTCAGTCCTCGGAAGCGAACACAAACAGAGACTCGGATCTGAGAGAAGGCAGAGATGATCAAAACCATTACATGGACACAATCAAATTTGAATTGTTTTAGGGCTGGACTTCAGAATGAAGTTGCCTACGTATCCCAAAGATGGGAATCAAGCCTTACGTAGTTCGGGGTTAAGGTACACTCGGGTATTTAATCTCTCCTTTTTATGCTCTAACTTTTGCCAAGGCGCCCGTTGCAGGTTTTCGACCTTGCGAGCTTTGTTCTTCTTTCTTTTCAATTCTTTTCTATTCTTTTCATTCCTTTTTCTTCTTCTTTTTTGCATTTTTCTTTTCTTTTTTTTTTGTATCTTTGCATTTTTTCTTTTTGCATTTTTGTATATATATTTTTCTTGTCTCGCTCTAACTTTTGCCTGGGTCGCCCTTTCGGGTTTTCGGCCCAGCGAGCCTCTCAAAGGGTAAAAAAGTAACCAGTCCATGCCAAATGGTTCTGAGATTGAAGCCCTCTATATCCAGGAGAGTGGCTGTTGTATTGACTTGCAGAAAGATCCACCTTTGGCTCTTCGAGCACATCGGATATTTTTTTGCCCCTAGTTCGAGGGGTGCTTCTACTCTAGCCTTGCAAGCTTCTTCTGATGAGGTCTGACCTTCTTGATCTGACTTTGGTGCCTCTTGTTCGAGGGCTGCTTCAAATCTGGCCACACAGGCCTTACATCGTGGTCGACCGTTGAACATTCTGAATGCCAGTTCAAGGTTTGAAAGCCAAGGGTCGAGTCTCGAGGTTTGAGAGCGATCCTAATTGCACAATCTCAAGCGATTCCACATGTCTTTGCAGGACCGCATAAAACATTTTTGAAAGTTTTTAAGCGACAAATCGCTCGTCTTAAAACGATGTAGGATCAATCTGGATCAAAGCCGGGGTCCTTCTCAAGACTCACACTAACAAGCATGATTTCATTCATTAAGGGCTTAGCGCCTCTCTTTCTCTCAAATAATCAAAGTTTTGTAAATCGAGAATTCCTCCTCTTTGTTTTCACCTTGATGTTCAAAAGGTTTTGAAAAACTTAGGTCAATACAATGACTTCAAGGCACAAGAGAGCGGTGGAATGCCTTGCCATTTCATTCAAATCCGGCACAACTAGCACACGGCGAAACAAATCTGAGCGTGGAAATCATCTTTGTTTCATTCAAAATCTGTTGGCATAACTGGCTCCCTGGCAGAAACAGACTCAAAACAAAACAAAAAGACAAATGCAAAACAAAATGGTGACACTCGAGGTAACACCCCCGGAATCACCCGACTCCTATACAACAGGACTGACTTGATACAACAAGACAGACCCACAACAAAAGAGACTTGACTTAAAACAAAAAGACAGACTCAAGACAAAACAACAAAACTGACCCAATACCCAAGTCATAATGTAGCATTCGCCAAATGCTCAAAACAGTGCGTGCCATCGCCATATCTGAAGTACAATGCCGCAGTGATTCATCTTCATCTCTGATCACATCACATTATCCCCACAAGTTCACGATCAAGTGCCGATAGACTTTGTAGGACCGGTCGAGGATGACTCTTGTCGATCGATCTTGTATTTAAATGGCGAAGACAGCACATGTCGGTGTCATGGCGGCTTTCGATGGAAAACCTGATGGTCTTTGGGTTGTGTGAGAGAGAGGTTCTTTGGTAGCGGTTTGTGGCTCAGGGCTTGAGACGCCCTTTCTTGATCAAAACCCCGAGCTTTGGATAGGGGCATGTATAGTGGAGTAAACACCCTTTGGCCTTGAGGTGGGTTTTGGCTATTCTGAGCTAGCTCTGGGCCTTGCCGGTGAATGAGGTGGCTGTTTTTGTGTGGTGGTGGTAACCATGCCCACGTCTCAAGCTCGCATTTTCAAAGATCGCTTTATTTACGTTGCGGTTGAAGGTCCTCTTGGGTTGCTCCCTGTCACTGTCAATCAAGCCCTGTTTCATAGCATCCTCAATTTGTACCCCCATCTCATGCAAATCTGAAAAAGTAGGGAAGGGGAGCACGATCATCTTTTGCATCAGCCTGGGTTGGAGGTTGCGCACAACCATCCTTATCTGGTCTTTATCAGTGGGCCTCAAAGTCATCATTGATGCCTTCGCCCTCCACCGCATCACAAAATCCGAGAAACTCTCCTCGGGCTCTTGCCTTGTGGTCTCAAGATCACGGGTCGTGATCTCGATCTGAGTATTATAAGAGTATTGCGCGACGAAGGCCTCGGCCATCTCCTCCCAGCTTTGTCTCATTGAATCCTCCAATTTGGCGTACCAGATGACCGCAATACCCGACAAGGTCCTGCTAAAGAGGGAGAGCTTCTGTAATCTTGTCAAGCCCATCGGGCGCAGAACATCTGAAAACAAACTTAGGTGGACCATGGGGTCCCCAGACCCATCAAATCGGTCGATGTGAGGCATCTTGAACCTGTCCGGCAATGTCACAGCTGCGTCCGTATATCCATCCTCAATGTCGGGAATGGACTTGACTCCCTGGGATTTCTTAAACAGTTTTTCCAACTTACTCAGCTTCAGTGCTGTGGGGTCCGCTTCAAACTCAAAGGGAGAGTCCAGTACATTGATAGGCGTGGGTGCCTTGGATAGTTGCGGTAGGATCGGGGGTGGAGCTGGCCCCGTTGGAAGGTCTGTATCCTCTTGGACATTTTGGACATTTGGCGTCTCCCAGTCTTTGGAGCTCTCTTTGGGGAGAACTTGTTGTGAAGCGACGCCGCTTCTTTGTTGCAGCCTGGTGATGAGCTCAGCCTGCTGAGCCATGATTGCAGCTTGCTGTTTGGAAGATTCCGCTTGGCGGACAGCGTCTTGCTGCATGAGTTTCATACTTTCTTGCATTTGACGCATCATTGCCTCCATCCCTGATGTGTTTTCCTGATCCATCTAACTGACTGGTATCTATCCCTCTGATGGCGAGACCTCGGCTTTGTTCCTTTGGTGGGGTGGATAAGGACCATCGATCGTAGCTTCTTTGAGCGGTGATTTGTGCCTGACTGGCCCTTTTCACCCTGCCTCTGGTAAAGGAACACTGATTGCCCTTGAACTGAATCTCTGACCCGACAAAGTCTATCAGCACAAGTCTAATGAACCTCGGGGGATATTGGAGCCTTCTGAAGCTATGGTTCCAGAACTACCCTAGCAAAAGAGAAAACATGCAGCATCTCAGCCTGATTTCATCAAAACGGATATAAGCATAACAGGATGACTGTGCCCTCTACTGAATTCTGCCCCCAAAATTCTGCCTCAAATCTGATACCCTCGGGTAAACTGAATCCCGAAATACTGAACTGGTGCCCGCAGGCCTGATGCTCAAACTCACAAACTGATACATGCATTCCCTGTAGAGACGCACTCTAACAAGCACATAACAGATGAGCGAGAGTCAAAACACCCCTATGTTGGGGTAGGGTTTCCCTGTCCTATTTTGTCAGGAACTAGGGTTTAACTATGCACGCAGCGGCTTCAAACAACCTATAAATGGGTAAGCAACCTGTCCTAGTTTGGAATGGTCACTATGGATCCGAATATGCACTAGGTCGAATGGTCAAGGTGCCCGATAAAACCGGGTTTGTGTTCCCATCTTGGCGAGCCCGAATCGGCCTTATGGACATGCCTTGACAAGACAAGCCTCCGGCAAATCGTTCGGGAATGGCATATGGCAAACACGGTGTCCTAGGCGCACCAATGCAAATGCAATGCAAAGCAACACACAAGTGTAGTCAAAACCAGATATCATGAGTTCGAGTCAAGTTCTCTACCTCCCCAGCAGAGTCGCCAGAAACTGTAACAAGCCCGCGGGGGACCTCGCTACAGTTCGGACTCGATTTTGTCGCGGTTCCAAATCTTGAACCAAAGAGTCCAAATCCGGCAAATCGTTTTGAAGGAAAACAGATTTTTTGAAAGAAGTGCCAAACATGGACTGCTTTGCGGATAACGAGTCGCCACCTAAATATTTTTAAAATGGGAAATTTAGGAAACCGACTCGGTGCCAAAAGGCCACATGTCGTCATCACCAAAGTTGGCTCGGGAACTTGGGTACGATTGGGGAAGGTCACATTGTGAGCACCCCCGTTCGCCCGGTCAAAGACCGGCCTCTACTAACCATGATATCTATTTTTGAAAACATTGTGAGTTCTTATTCCGGTTATTAGCCTAGATTACTATGTGATGCTCGCAGCAAACAAGTATAGACTGGGCCGTCTGAATTGGAACAAAACATTTCATGTTTGTTTGTTTGAAAATGGTGTGAAGGTGCTACTTGAGTAGGCTAAAATCTTGGATTTGCCACCCTTAGGTGGGCTTAGGAAACATGATTTTGCCACTATCTAGTGGGCTTAAAACAAACAGTCAATGTATTGTCCCAATTCAGATAACCCAACCTCCACCCACAGGCATTCAAGGCAGTTATATCACATAAGCACATAGCCTCATGGTAAGCATGCTATCATGGCAACACTCACACCCATGCAAGGATGCTAAAGCATAAAACTCACCGAGTACTCCAAGTCAAAACAGGAAAACGATTAGAAATCATGCATGAATCCTAAATATGCTGAAATGCCTAATGCAACACATGCAAAATGCAACTATAGCAGGCTCGGCTATTCTAAACATGGTATATGAAATGCTACAGTTAGCATGTATTCATTTTGGAATTGAAATATAGATGCGGTTGTATGATCTTGGCAGTGCGTGCAAAACAGATGAATGATGCAAACATGCTGTCATACTGTATGCTAATTGAAATATGCCCTAATCTACCATCATAAGCGGATAAATAAAAGGGAGAAAGAAATGGGGGTTGGAAGACATACATCACACTCACCCACACTTATTACAATTGTGCCCTCGCGCAGAGGGTCCGAATAAATAATAATACAGTCCGAAAATGAAAGAATAATACAGTCCGAATAAATATACAAATTTCTAATTACTTGACAAATTAAATAAGAAAAACTGGCATGCAAGCCAGGGACCGCCTTGCTTCTGATGGATGATGCATTTTGGGCTACCCGGCGCGGAAATCCACTGGGATGCCCCAATTAGCCTCTGTTTGCACTTTTTCTCGAAATGGGTGCCAAACTCCGGAAATTTGTTGATTCTTCATTTTGCTGCAACAGAGAGCAGAAAAAGGGCATAGCAATGTATTTCACACATATATGCATGCCTCGATCCTCGTGCCACCAATCACGCGTCTCGATGCATGATGGCCGAGGAGTCGGATTGCACAGCTCAATATAGGGTGAATGCAAATGAATGCTACAACAAAACCTAACTCCATCATGGGTAATCCGGAGTGTCGGTGACTTGGGAATTGAGACCCGTTCCGTTACTCGGAGTACAAAACGTGCCTCGTTTCCCGTGCCCGGGCTAACACCTATCCCGAACACGATGCAATATGCATGATATGCATGAAATGCAGCTAATATGCAATCCTAATATACACAATGCTATGAAAATGAGATGCCTCGAAATGCGTGCCCGCAGGCACGCAAACCGAGGCCATGATGTGAGACGCAAATCGGATAAAATCGAAGTGCCTTGAAATGCGTGCACACGGGCACGTAAACCGAGGCGATGATGTGAAATGCAAATCGGATAAAACTGAAGTGCCTCGAAATGCGTGCTCACAGGCACGCAAACCGAGGCGATGATGTGAAATGCAAATCGAATAAAACCGAAGTGCCTCGAAATGCGTGCTCACGGGCACGCAAACCGAGGCGATGACAAAATGGAATGAAATGGCATACGGAATGCAAATTGGGCTTACGCCAACATGAGAGGACCTCAGCCGCACTCACATAAGCTCCCGTCGGATAAAAAAGAGCTGCCTCGAAATGCGTGCACACGGGCATGCAAACCGAGGCGGTGATGTAAAGGCATGAAAATATAAATTGGGCTTACACTAACATGAGAGGACCTCAGCCGCACTCACATAAGATGCCGACGGGTAAAAAGTGAAGTGCCTCGAAATGTGTGCCCATGGGCACGCAAACCGAGGCAATGCACTAAGGCATGAAAATGAATGCAATGCGATGATGGGCTTATACCAACATGAGAGAGCCTCAGCCTACTCACATAGGAAGCCAACGGATGAAAACAGAGTGCCTCGAAGTGCGTGCACACGGGCACGCAAACCGAGGCAATGCACTAAGGCATGAAATGACATGGAGAATGATATGCAAGCATGCAAACCAAATTTCAGCAGCTAAATGAAGGGAAAAACAGCCCCGAAATGATACGAAATGACAATCAATGCATGAAATCATCCCGAAATGTGATTTTAAGTACCCGAAATGGCCTACGGCTATGCTAAACATGCAAAATTGGCACATGACAGCCAAAACAGTAGCAAGGCAGCCCCAAAAATAGCATTTTTTAGTACAAAGCAAGGCCAAACAATAATCACAAGTATGGAAACAATAGCTTGCAAAAATGGGGGAAAAGAGGGGATTTATTAAGAAAGTAGTATATAGAAAATTCAAACCACAAAATTTCCTTCTAAAACTTTGAAGAGGAGCCCAAAATATGCATATTTACAGTGAATGACAACTCCAAAATCAGTATGTAGATAGGCTCAAAATAGCATGCAATATAATGAGCTAACAAGGGCTATAAAGAGAGGTACCATAAGCAATAACCAAACAACTTAAGACCCTTAATAAAACTTGAATAATAGACCAAAAAAAGACACTTTATAAGCCTGATGAAGGCTGAAAACAGAGGCTAAGCAAGCCTAACAAAGCATGCAATTTTACGGAAAATGTGAGGGACATAACATGAAGTATCAAAACCAATCATCAAATGGCATAAGACTCTTAACAAAACATGATGAGAAGGCCAAAATAAGGCTCTTTGTAGGCCTGATGAAGACTCAAAACAGTGACCAAATAAGCTCAAAGAGGTATGCAAAACATGGCCAAAGAGAGGTACAAAGAGAGGCCATTCATGGAGGCACCAAACAAGATTGGTCCCTTCTACAATGTTGTAGAGGGACACAAAATAATCCCATAATCAGTTTATAGCACGCTCCAAAAATAAATGCATGTAGGCTAAAAGTAGCATGCAAGTTTACGGTAAAATGGAAGAATTTCAAAGGAAGTGCATGCTAGAGAGGCGAAACATGGTTGAGCCCTTCTTCAATGTTGAAGAGGGGCTCAAAATGGGCCCACAAACAGTTTATATCAGGCTCGAAATCAGATCACTCATAAGCTAAAGAAAGCATGCAAAATAATGGCATTCCAAGAGGTATTGAAACAAGTGCATCATAGAGGGCTCAAACAGGGTTGAGCCCTTAAACAAACATGTAGAATAGCTCAAAATAAGGCCTCGTTTGGGAACAGGCTAATTTAGTAACTTTTTGGCTAATTGGCTAAAAAGGTTGGTAAGAAAAACCTGTATGTTTGGGCCAACTTTTTGGCTAATTACGAAACGACGTGCAAAAAGTAGAGAGAAAAGGGAATCTTTGACTTTTTGGTATGAGTTGTTGGCTTTTTGGCTAAAAAGGTAACTTTTTGGCTAATTGGCTATTTTAGCCTCTTGCCAAACGAGGCCTAAGGCCCCTTTCAGTTAGGGCTGGAGCTCAAAACAGTGAGAAAATAGGGTAGAAAATTGAAGCAAAAATAAGCTAGAAAAAGGGAAATGAAGACTTACCCTTGAAGACAAGTCTTTTGCTACCTCTTGGCTTGAAAAATGTCACCTCCTAGCTGCTGGAAATCAACTCCAAGTGTTGGAAATAGGGTGGTGATGGTGGTGCTTGGTGTTGATGAACAAATTATGCAAGAAAAATAACCTTTGAGCTTTTAAATGGAGAGAAATGGAAGGTGAAAGCTATGGATCTCTCTCCAATCCCCCTCAAAAATGTCTAACCCCTTTAAACCTGAAGCCAAACCTCTCCTTTTAGAGGAAAAATGCATCCAAAATATCTAAAGTGCATCAAAATATCTAAAAAGCAACTCTCTAATCCTCCATACACTTGTATGGAGGATTGGCCAATTGGAAAATGAGCTAGCACAGCTGGAATACACTGAGGGAGCAAGAAATGGTCGGCCAACTCACAAGGGCAAAATGGTCATTTCACAAAAGGGGGGGCTGGCCAGCTAGATAAACAAAACTGCCGAGAAGACCACTGGCTTTTGGGTGCTAGGGAAGTCCAAAAATGTCCATTCAAGTGTCCAAATTTAAGCCCCGGAAGTTAGCTTTCCAATGGCGCAAATCTTGCATCAAAATTCCTCCTGTAGAAAAAGTTATGCCAGTTTCCGTAAAGCCGCGCAGATTCAGTCCAACCGGACTTCAACCAACCATATCCCCTCCCCCCGGATTTGGACTTAGGAGATTCTTGAGTGAAAAATGAAGCCCCAGAAGTAAGCTTTCCAATGGTGGTGGCCTCATATTTTAATTCCTCTTGTGCAAAGAGTTACGCTTGTTTCGGTAAAGCCGCGCAGACTTTTCTCCTTCGATTCATCTTTGAACCACTTTTGACCAAGCAGATAATCGGTTCTTGAGACAATTGCTGGCCTCCCACCCTCCAAAGTGATCTTCTGGCGCTAAAACAGAGGCACCTGCCAAAATTGAACAACAACTAATGCAAAACGAATGCTCGGGGCCAAAACCGCGCGGGGTCCCGAAAATGGGCTGCAGGCACCGAAAGTGGCGTTCGGCCACGAAGTGGGTATTTGAGACCCCAGTGTCCCTCGAAATGATAAAACAGAGGTGCCTGCCAAAAATGAACAGACATCGATGCAAAATGAATGCTCGGGGACCAAAACCGCAGTTGAGTCCCGAAAATGGGCGTGAAACCGAAAGTGGTGTTCGGCCACGAAGTGGGTATCTGAGACCCAGTGTTCCTCGGAATGATAAAACAGAGGCACTTGCCAAAAACCGGAGAAATCGGAGATGGTTGGGCGGTCCCGAACCGAGGCACACGGCCTGACGGTCCCGAAAAGGCAAGACTCAAAGCGGGCAAAATGGCCTCTGACCACGAAAAAGTAGCCTGACCCTTTGAGAGATAGTCTATGGGACCACTCCCTCCCCTCAGGAAAGAAAACAGAGAAAATCGAGTCTGGTTCGCAAACCGAGACAAGGCACGAAGAAGGTTCGAAAGTCCGGAGGCAGGGCGCACGGCCGCGACTCTGAGACTTCTGAACTAGCGCAATATGCAACATCACCGAGCGCTCAATCAGTGACGTCTGAGTCTTAAGGTCGGTCAAAAATGGGGTGTCTACAAGGGCATATTTCTATTAGCATACAGTATGACAGCATGTTTGCATCATTCATCTGTTTTGCACGCACCGGGCTCGGCGCATCATACAAACTGCATTTGTATTTTGATTCCAAATTGAATACGTGTTAGTTGTAGCATTCCATATACCATGTTTAGAATAGCCGAGCCTGCTATAGTTGCACCTTTGCATGTGTTGCATTAGGCATTTCTGTATACTTAGGAACCATGCATGGATTTCTAACAAGCTTCTGTTTTGGCTTGGAGTACTCGGTAAGTTTTTATGCTTTAGCATCCCTGCATGCGTGTGAGTGCTGCCATGAATAGCATGCTTACCATGAGGCTAACTGCTTATGTGATATAACTGCCTTGAACACCTGTGGGTGGAGGTTGAGTTACTTGGATTGGACAATTCATCAAATATTTGTTTTAAGCCCACTAGATAGTGGCAAAATCACGTTTTTCTAAGCCCACCCGAGGGTGGCAAATCCACGTCTTAGCCTACCTGCGGGTAGCACCATCAAACCATTTTCAAACAAACAAACATGAAATGTTTTGTTCCAATTCAGGCGGCTCAGTCTATACTTGTATGCTGTGCGCATCACATAGTAACCTAGGCTAACAACCGGAATAAGAACTCACAATATTTTCAAAATAAGATATCATGGTTAGTAGAGGCCGGTCTTTGACCGGGCGAGCGGGGGTGCTCACGAAGTGACCTTCCCCAATCGTACCCAAGTTCCCGAGCCGAGGCAACTTTGGTGATGATGGACACGTGGCCTTTGGCACCGAGTCAGGATTTCCTAAATTTCCCATTAAAAAAAAACATTTAGGTGGCGACTCTGTATCTGGCGAAGCAGTCCATGTTTGGCACTTCTTTCAAAAAATCTGTTTTCAAAACGATTTACCGGATTTGGACTCTTTGGTTCAAGATTGAGAACCGTGACATTTGAGTCCTTCGAACTGTAGTGACCCAATATCGAACCAGAACAAGGGGGGGACTCGCACTCCCTTTCCTCGGGATGCGTTCGGGGACGTCTACAGTCACCACCAAAGCATCATTGTGTGGATGTTGTACCATGTCTAGGTCTGTCTCAGTAAAGGACACCATCGGTCCCTGGTACTTGTTTGTCCTACGCCTCTTTTGCTGGACCTGACACATATGCTGTAAGTGTTTTACCTTCTGGGTCTCTCCTCATATATCATTCTCATTAACCTTCAAGTGGATCACATTGATCACCCGAGGTTCTATTTGTTGTGGTTATGGTGGAGGTGGTGGTGCTGGTGCCTGGGGCAGTCTCGCCTGCTCTTCCCTCGTTCTGGCCTCATCTACTAGGTCCCTTAAGTGACCCTGTCTGACCAGCTCTTCCAAATGCGCCTTCAGGGCTCTACACCCCTGAATCAGATGTCCATTCTCATTGTGGTAGGCACAATGCTTCCCAAGGCTTCTCCGCATAAATTCGTCAGGAATCTTCTCTAGCGTTCTATAATATGGCCGGTTCCGAATTTTTTCTAGAACTTTATAAACCAGGATCCGGAACACAATGCTGACTGCCTGTGTAGCCCTCAATCCTATTTCTTGCCTATTAAATCTAGTATTACCTCGGCTTCACTTCGCGAGCTGTTTTTTTTTTTTTCATGCTTTAGTGCCTTTGTTCCTGGCGTATCCTCTTTTGCTTTGGCATATTTCTTGATCCTTGCCATGAGCTCCTCCATACTCTTTGGTAGAGTCTTTGCCAGAGACTTTTGAAGCATGCAATCATCCTCCAGGCCGTTCTTAAAAGACATGACCGCCAACTCCTGGTTGCATCCTGGTATTCGGTTGAACAGCTCATAATACCTTTTGGCATAAGCCCTGGGGCTCTCACCCTCGCCAATTTTCAAAGCCATCAGGAGTTTACCCTTAATGGTTGTAACTTGTTCGTGACAAACCTGGCCATGAACATCTCGGTCAGGCCTTTCCAACTCTTCACAATTCTTTTTGGCTACTTGTGAAACCAATTCAATGCAATTTTCCTAAAGGATGAGAGGAACACCTTGCACAACAACGGTTCGTTCCCGGTATACAAGGCCATTAAATTCAGATATAAGCTAACATGAAAGTTTGGATCAGATTTACCATCATAAATTTGGAACCTCGACATATAGAACCTTTATGGGGCTTCAAACCTATCCAACTCTACTGAGAAAGGTGTTTTCGGCTTGACAGGTGATGTGACTTCGGCATCCTACCGCTTCCTTTGGAGGTAGTCCCTCAAATCCTCCTTGGTCTGACCAGGAGCTCGGCTGTCAACGAATTTCAGCCTTTTTGGTACGCTGCTCCCAATGTCGTTATGTGTCCTCTTGGACTTCTCTTCATTCACCGTGTCAAAACATAGTTCATTTCCTTGAACATGCCGATGTTCCTTGACATAAGTTCCCCTTGGTACAAGGCGTCCTCTAAGACTCTCCTCTCATTGACTCTGCTCGCCCGGCATCTCGTGAAGGCCAATGTGAGCGTTCCTTCACCTTGTCATGCTGGGATTGCTTTCTGCCCCCCTTTCTGGGCGTCGTTCTTGGCCGCCGAAATCGGTCTGTCCTTTAATAGAAACAGTGGCTACATGACGTTGTTCTACATCATGAAGTTGACAACTAATTGCAGGTCTGCCAACTTGTTTGCCATTCTTTTTATTTCGTCGTCCCTCTTCAAGCATCTATCTTTCCGTACCTAGAGGTCGTTTTCATTATAATACTCGTCTCGGCCTATTTTGTTCAGTGCGTCTTCCTTTTGGCCGACGTTTTTGTCCTCGGGATTCTTACCCGTGTTCCTTCATTACAGTTTTCTTCCTCAATGTTTGGATCGGCATATTTACCACTCACACTAGGGATGTCGTCCCCAATCTTTTCTCTCTGCTCGTTGTTGGCCATCTATTCTAACTAAGTTCCCACAGATGGCACCAAATTGTGGGTGTTAATTTCCGACCTCACAACCAAATGGGGAACTCAGCTGGGGAACACCGGCAGAATAGATTAAACCCGAACAACCTGTCACAGAAAGATAAGAATTCAGCGGTGGTTCATCTACCCGAGAGCACTCTAACGCTCAAGTCAGTAATCAAATATCTCTCAAAGATAGCTAATTATGCTTAATTCACAAGAAATAACAGTATATCATTCATATCCAAAACATACCATAGACAAACGAGGGTACCCTGCTTTTATAGCTAGCACTAACCTGATCCCTGTAGAAGCCTCACTTCGGTGGACTCAAGCTTAATGCTCCTCCTGGACCTTTATCTAGATAGAGATAAACTCTTTTTGAGTCCTATCCTTATCCAGACTGAGATCCTCCCATATTCTAAGACTCTTACTCTTTATCTGCTTATCTCGAATTCTGGCATCTCTGTAGGTAACCTCGGCTTAGCCGAGATCACCTTAGCATCAAGATTAGACCACGTGGCACCTTAGCTGACACTTCGGTGTCACCTTGGCCACGTGCTATCATTTACAAAATATGTCCCCACACTAGTGACAGCCCTTAGGATTATCATTAACAAGACCCTAACGAAAAAAGAAGAAAAAAGTTTGCAGTAAACCCAAAATTCCAGCATACATGAACCTCCTCTGAATGAAGAGAATCTAATCTGTTGGCAGTGCTCTAGACTTTATCATTTTTAGCTAGTCCAGCTAGTGTGTTTGTGAAGCTGCAACACATTAATAAAGTATTAAGTACTGCAGATTGAATTCGGTCCCTTGCACAAAATTTCAAGCTTCTGTACACAATCTAAGGCAGTTTTAAAGATACAACGAAGAAATAAAAGGCCATTAAATATTTGAATTGGAATTAGACGTTCATGGTTTTCTTCTAGAACTCAAATTCTATCAGAGTTCAGACAATTATTTTATTTGAATTTGGGAAAAAAAAGTAATATGCCTCTTGAATTGCATGCTTAAGATCTTACCACAAAGCCAACACGAACCCCAAGATTACAATTCAACCCCCAAACCCAAAAATTGGTCCATGTTACTCATTCAACACCAGAGACACGAGAGATAGAAAGAAAATAAATTGTCACTACAAAAAAGTTATGTGGTTTAACTAATGAAAATTGTTAGTTTGATACTCTTCATACATATGTATCTATCCACTTCAAAGTAGATGAATCACATTAACGATAGCAAAGTAACTAGGTAGGATAATGCTAATCGGTCTTCAGAGGCATTCGTAGTGTAAGCATTCATGCATGAATGCCATCAGGCACAACAGTGAGGCATTGTTGACCGCACATTATTTGTCATATGCTCTGGGGCAAAGAAATAATGCATCCACCCAATAGGACACATTAACACTAGAGAAGAAGTTAAGGCTCACAAGCCAATTAACTAAATTTCTAGAAACTAACAAACATTAAAGTGCGATCCACGCTAAACTTTCAAACATGGAGCAACCTATGAAGCATGTGTATAGGTACGGAAATGATATGGGTACGTTAATATAGTAAAATCTAAACAAAGTACGGTAGATGTATGGCTTGATTCATTTGTCAAAAAATATTTATTTTTAAGTTGGAGTAATACAAAAACTAGTTAAATGGTTTAGTTGGTTAATATCCAACCTACATTAAAGCCAAAAGTAAGGTATAAGCCAAAATTAAATATCATTATATTAAATAATTCACAAATTAAAACTTAATTTTAAAATTATGCTTAAAAAAAAAAGAGTCCAATCAAATTCATCTTTGTATAGATGAAAATACTATTCTGGTTGAGGTACGGCTTGGGTGCATACTGGGTACCTCTAGGGCATGGCAAAAATTAAGAAGAAAAAATTTGATTACGTGTTTCGTGTATCCGAAATATATTCAGAAGTATATTTCTTGCAAAAACTATCAGAAAACACAAGAAAAATTGAATGTCTAAGTTATTTATATCTAAACTTTCAAATTTTTCTAACTTTTTCTTACAAAATTTTCATTTTAATCAAATACTTGCAAGAAAATATATTTTCTTTTCTATTTGATTAGAATTATTATTCAATAATATATTCGATTTGTCTTTGTTTTCTACGTTAAATTGTTATTCAATGTTTAAAATTGAAACATAATCACAAATAAATATCTTGGGGATTGTAGATTTTTCACATTTGATAATCATTACAAAAGGTACCACATGCATCATACATTTACAAACCCTAGATTCTGAATCTATAGCATGTGACACAAGGCGATATACAAGAAACGAAAGGAAATTCAGAGAAGTTCATGCCTTTGCGGCTACATATTTCCAAGATGATGCTGGGTTACAACAAAAGTGGATCACAACCAAAACAAATAAAAAGCCCGAGGCTTGTACAAAAGATATTTACAATAAAAGAAAAACAAAACAAGCCTTTAGCTTCACGATTATCCCAAGCTAAGTTTTTGGCGGAGGCATACCATCAGTATCTGAAAGTTGGTTTCCACATAAGGTGAGTTAAAGCCTAGTAAAGAATACTTGGACCCATTGTATGATGTTTAACAAAGTCATGTGGTGAATGTATATAGATGTCATTTACCAAAACCTCACACATTCTCTTTCAATACAATACAATACCATGATTATAAATCAATTTGTAAAATAATACTTTTTAAATTAGAAAATAGGATAGTGGATATACAATACTAGAAATCTCTAGGTACGTATTTACCAATAGGCTATATAAATATTACCAAAGCTATTTTACTGGTACTAACTAGAAAGATTGATACCTAACCGCGCGGGCTTCTGGACTTTCACCAAAAACATAGAGGCCAACATAAATAATACCACAATCGCACCCCCTAACCAGATTCACCAAGGTATTTACCTATTTTTCTAGAAACAATACTTTTTCAATGTAGAAATATGAAATAATGTTCAATGCAAGATGTATGAGTAATTGGTTCCAATTAACCTAATCCTCATGTAATTTCTATAACATTCATAGTTATCTTCCACTAATAGTCCAAAATAGATATCTATATACAAAAGATAAATCTCCAACAACAATTATAATTTTATAATCTCAATATAGGAGTGATAATATATATCTAATTCCACTCTCGTCATCAACAGATACATTCATTTTATCTTTAAAAAAAAAAAAAACTCAACATATTTCCCTCTACTATTAGTTCAAAACTAATGATTTCCAATAAAACATTTATTCCTTTCAAAAACACATTTAAAGGAGAAATTTCTTGTGTTTCAAGACAACTTAACAATATATTCATTTCCACAACATTTCCAAGAATACATTTGAAAACCCTCTTTTATACTCCCAAGAAACCAAACCCTAAATCAACTAACATCTCCAAATCACTACATTTTTTAAGGAACACATAACAAGGCTAAGAATCATACAAAGAGTTTGAAGAAATCCTCACCCCAAGAGTAGAAGGAGAGAAGAACAAGACCCAACTTTTGACAAAGCCAAAAATGAAAACTTTTCTAGTTGGAATGTTCACCTTTACAAGCTTTACACTTTTCTCCAAAGTACTATGGCTGCGAGACCAATGAATTTGAGTATATAGGGTTGTTTAGACAAGAACTAGAAAGAGTGTGTGTGAAGAAATTGGGTAAAGTTACCTTTTAGAGAAAGAAATAGATCAAATAGTAAAAGAAAAGTCTTTTTCCCTTACTGATATATTTACAAAGCACTCGAGTGACCAAAACACCGCCTGAGCGTCAGACATAAGGAACCGCTCGAGCGACCAACTCAAGACTCGAGCGCACAATGAGCCTTTCCCAGTAGTTCAAACCTGCAAATAGACTGCTCGAGTGAAAAAAAGTCCGCTTGAGCGTCAAACATTGAATACCACTCGAGTGACTAATCGATGGCTCGAGTGAAGAACACCCCATTTCCAGAAGTTCAAACCGCAAACATAGATACTGGAAGGAACCAAAAACCGCTCCAGTGAAGACCACTTGAGCGAACTTGAAGAGAAATAAGCAAAAACTCTTTTAAAAAATCAACTCCCAACCTGTTGAAAACACAACCAACAACTCCAAACAACCAATCCCACGTTACAACAAGACAATAAAGAGTATAAACAACAACCATGAGTACTAGATCCGGGACCAAAGAATACAAAAGAGTCGAGTTTTAACCCGAGTTGCTATAGTAGATCACTACGGTGGCGATGGTGGTAGGCGACGACGGTGGTGGTGGTTGGCCAGTGGTTGTGTGTTTAGAGTGTTTAGAGTTTTTGAAAACATGGTGGAGAGAGAGAGAGAGAGAGAGAGAAAGAGAGTTTGTGTGTGTGTGTGTGTGTGTGTGTGAGAGAGAGAGAGAGAGAGAGAGAGAGAGATGTAAGAGGCATATGAAAATATTTGGTAGATTAAAATTTAATGAGGGCAATAAAGGTAATAGAGGATTTATTGGTGCATTTAGGAAGTCAATATGACTTAACGATATTGAAGTTCATTAAATGGGATTAATCTGTAATTAACCCTAATTTTAAACCAATATAAGCATTTTTTTAGGGGTAGCTACAAGTCGGTTATGTGGACTGAACTTATTTATCAAAAAGTCCTACTCTTATCTTGAGGGATAAATTTATCACTATACAAATATTTTTAAAAAAAATACAATTCAACTATTTACACTTTCCATATCATACTACAATAATCAGCACAAATAAACTAAAAATAAATCAAAACTCAAAAATAAAGCTAAAAATATCTCAATCATTTATCAGTTTAATAAATTTATTAGTATCATTACTAATCACAAATTATCATTCCACAAATACAAATGTATCTAAAAAATCTCAAATTTTTTTCATTATTAAAATGAGGGGTAAATATGTTAAAGAAGAAGAGAAAAATAAAAAATACCACTCAAGATTTATGAGTATGTAAGTACAGATAGAGCACTGTTGTGGATGTCTCGCATTCTATCTAGTTTGTACTTATGACCCGTTAACATTAGCAACTTGCACGATTCGATTATGTACAACCCGATTCTAGTTGTGTGCAGATATTTGGTAACCAAAACTCCTGTTACGGAGCTTTTGAGAGGGACAACTATGCCTGTATCTTCTCCTTTTGATAATGAAATCCCTATTGTTATTTGCCTATATACATAAGCTTTCTTTACATGATTGTTTATGCGATTGCTTTGTTTTACGCGATTGCTTTGTTCTACTTTCTTGTTTTCATTTTTTCCATCAACAACAAACTATCATCTCGTGCTTTTCTCAAGCACACATTTTATATAATCCTGTTTTTAAAATGTGATTTCAATTCATTTTTTGAAGTTGTGTTTTTCAAAATATAATTTCATAAAACAACCTTGTTTTAGAAATAAAATTAAAACAACTTCCTTTTGGGATTTTTTTTATATATACAAAAAAAATCTGGTTTGGTAAATAAATCTATCAAATACTACATAAAAGGAGAAGAAAGCAACAAGCTAGTTAAGCTGAAAATCCCACAACATATTTCCAAACTCTGTGCTTATTTATTTGCATAAAGCATTCTCATATATTACATGAAACTCTAAAACAACTTATTAATGCTTGTACATATATATGGTACATATCTCCAAAGTCTCTTACATCTACATAACAGAATGGTTACTACAAGCAGCTAAAGCTAGCTGGACCAACTTATTGTACTTATACATGTATAATTTTTCCAAGTGCACAAAAATCAAACACAAAACCAAGCATAATTTTTTCACATAAGTGTATGGCTCACATAAGTGTACGACTCAAAGGTCATATTTTCTTCCAATTCTTTTCTCTTCAGTGATTTTTAAAAAAAATTCGTGTAGTTTTTTTTTTTTTTACTTTTATTAAGTTCGTGTAATATAGAAGAATCTAAAAAGTAAAATAATTTTAAAAAATTAAAAGAAAAAAAATTCAACAAAGGCAAAAGTCTTTAGTGTACTTTAATTGATTATTATTATTTTGAAGTCTGTCTAGCCTATTAAGACTTAAAATTAAAAAGTTTTTTAAAAATTTAATAAGCAAAAAATACTAAGAGAAGAGAAAAAGTCAGTAAAAAGCAATTACCAAATCGAACCGAACCTCGTATGAAAGGATTATATTTGATTATGTAAATGATGTATGTGCACTTGAATTTGCAATTACTGTGATAACTTGAAATGAGTAACTTGGATGTTTTCAACATCAAGCTTCTTAAAATTGCCGACTTTTCTAGCGGCAAAGAACTTCCCATAGTAACCTAGGGGGTGTGGTGGAGTGGAAGGGACTCCTCCTCCCTTAACCAAGTGTCGGGGGTTCGATTCTCACCTTGGGCATGGAGCAGCCTTAAATCCCTGGGCCAGCTGTCCCACCTTCGAGGTGCCTACAAACCGGCGAAGGGAGCGAAGGGATTACTCTCCGCGGTCGGTGGGGGATACCCCACCTAAAAAAAATATAAAAAAAAAAAGAAATTCCCATAGTTGTAGGGCCTGTACTTTGGAGGGTTTAGGTGATCTATGAACTCATAAAGGGGCTCCACATTGACATGGTGTGCTGGGTTGAAGAAGAAACCAATTGACAGCCTTTCTTTGTCTGAGTTCACCACTACCCTGTGCTCCACACTCTGATATTTCTCATTAGTCCAAACCTGTACAAAACACCTCTCTATTAGTTCATCACATATATATTTAAGTAAATTACAAATATATCCTGAGATTAGTTAAAAATATAATAGATTCTCTGTTCATGTTTGAGAAATTTCATTCTACTCCTTGAGATTTCCAATCACATAATAAATAGACTCCTCTATTAATCAATCATTAAATCAGACTATCAAAATGTATGTCATAAGTAACAATTTTTCCCCCAAGATATGCCTATATTAACCTTTATAAATTAAACATTTTATTTTACTTATTATTTATTTTTCTCCTATCTCACTTCTCTTATTTTCTCTCAATCAGTAATATCATTGTATCTAACCATCGCACCACCATCTTCCACTCTCGATCAGCACCATTGGCATTATTGTTTACAAGCATTTTAATGTGTTGCCGAAGAGTGTTAGATAATAATATGGTGGTAAAGAGAGAGAGAGAGAGAGAGAGAGAGAGAGAGAGAGGAATTTGGTGGTGAGCGAATGAAAATGATGGTAGTATGATAATTTTATTTTGATATTAGAGGGCATTTGGATAATTTTATTTTATTTATTAGGACAATTGCGTAATTTTTTTTTGCCAATGGAGTATTTGCAATTTTTAGGACATGAGAAGAGAATTCGTATTTTGGACAAATCTTAGAAGGTGTATTGATTAATTCAATGGGCCAGGGCCAGGGCCGGGCCGGGCCGGGCGGAAACATGTTTCGAATAATAAAATACAAAAATGCTACAAATTTAGGAAAAATATTAAGATAAGTGTTTAAAATTTGAATGTGTAGAGTAGATTTAAATTTAGCAGTCGTTTGGGAACTTGGCTATTTTGGTTAATTTTTTTATTTTTTGGCTATTTTATATGATGAAAAAAAAATTGTGTTTGGGATAATTTGTGAAATTTTTTAATTTTTTTTTTTTTTTTTAAGTTGAATAGCTGTGAGATAATTAGTTGATTGATGTGTAAAATGTCACATTTTATCATATTGGCTATTTTAGATTTTTTTTCTTTTCTTTTTTTGGTATTTATTGACTATTTTAGCCTAAAATCATCATTCCAAATAAATTACATCTAGAATAAATTTGATTCATAAATTTCATGTAAGTTTGATTCATATATTTCATGTGAATTATATCCAAAATAAATTTGATTCATATATTTAAATTTTTGAAAATTTTTCTAAGTATGCTTTTTTGGAGTAATATTGGTAAAACGATATAAATCAACCCCCCACCCCCAGAGAAACAAAGAAAGTGAGAAAGAAAATGACTTAAATGTGTTGAAGCATCTCCAATAATATTCGGTATTTTGTCTAGCAAAAATAAATAAGAAGTACCATATCTATTTTAACTAGCTAGTTTTGTATGCATTTATTAACAATACTTTTTTTATTTTTTTTATTTTAGTAAGTCACTTTAAAAATTATAAGCCAATCGAAGAAAAAAAAAATTATATATTTTTAATTTGTATTTTCAAATAAGAAATGAAAAGGAGAAGACTGAGGAAAAGAGAAAAGAAAATTACTTAGTTGAATTTATTTATTTATTATTTAGATTTAGCTAGTGGCGATATGGAGACAAAATAACTAACTAGTAAGTTGGATTAGCAAAATGAAGATAATAGTAGCTAAAATTACTAAAGACGTCCATTTAACAAACCAGTTAGATAAGGCATGTATCATGTTTTTGTTATATTTTCATTTTCCATTTTCTTAAAAAAAAAAACTTGAAAATTTATTTTTCAATTTTCAAAAATTTATATTTGACACACAAAATAAAATAGATGGATACTTTTGAACTTTTCACTTATTTTTGTGTACAAAAACACATGAAAAACAAAAATGAAAACGCCACCAAACATGGAAAGCTAGATGAAATACCTCCATGACATCACCGAGATTGACAATAAAAGCATCTGGGATGGGTTGAACTCGAATCCAAGCACCATCTGTTTTACGCTTGACTTCCAATCCTCCGACATCATCCTGAGCCAGAATGGTTATCCCACCGGAGTCCTTGTGTCGTCCAACGCCGAGAACTAGGTCTGGGGATGGGCATGGTGGGTAGTGGTTGATCCTAATTAAGCTGGCATGGCCTTCTTTGAAGAACTCAGTCAACCGACTTTCAGGCAAGCCTAAGCTCAAGGAGATGAGTTCCACCAACTTGAAACCTAGGGTTTTCACATTCTCAACATATCGTTCATATGCCTCCCTGGTTTAGTTCACCCAAATTTATTTATTTATTTTTATCAGCAAAAAAATCTCTATTGATAAGCACAAAGTGATAAATCAATAAAAAAGAGGCAAATGCTATGCTAGCACACGATCGAGGTTAGTAAGGCACTAACCAACCACCAAAACATAAACAAACCAACTGAACTAAGCCTGTGTTTGTCGATGACTATTTTAGTTGGTTTTTTAACTTTTTTAACTTGAGACTTTTTTAATTGTTTGATTTTCTTGTTTGGCTTTTTTGCTTTGGAATGAAGGTTTTTTTTTTTTTTTTTTTTTTTGTCATTTTGTGATTTTTTAGCCCAACTCAAAAACCAAACAACCCCTAAAACAAACTACCACAATACGTAATCAAAGACCACAACAGCAAGTAAGTAAACCACACCAGCAACACAGCAAGTGAATAGACCACACCAGTAAGTGGACCACACCACCCAAATTTATTACATCACATATATACATTGTTTGGTTTATAATCTGTTTTTCAGTTTTTTGTTTTTAGAGATTTTTTAAATATATATATATATATATTAGTTAATTTTTTTAATTATTTAAATACACTTTAAAAACAAAATATTTGTAAAAATATTTAAAAATTTTCATTAAAGACAACACAACAAAAGTACCAATATTTTTTGTCTGTAGTGGAAATTTTAAATTTTTTACAAATATTTTAGTTTTTAAATGCATCTAAAACAGATGTGTCTAAAAAAATTAATTCATTTTTTTATTAAAAACAAAAATTCAAACACACTTTTCAAAAACTAAACTAATAAATATTAGTCCTAAGGAACCCAAGGTCACAAAAACATGATGAGACATTATCTGTCCCAATGCACTTTCAATCGCAACATTGTGATTAAGGGTGCATTGGATTCTGAGGGACAAAATTTTTATGAACAATGTTTATGCAAAGGGAAATGTTAGCAATGTGAGGTGCTACATCTTCCAATATAATACTTCCATTTTGATTTCTAATAAGATGAAAGAGAAAGAATAGAGAGATATAGAATAAATTATTCAATAGGTCAGGTACACCACGTCATCATGCTTATGGAATTCCTTACTCATGGAATAACTTCTTGAGATATAGCGAGATGTGTGTGGGTCCATCCCTTCACATAATCTATTCCATATCATTAGGGGTAGATTAGGAATGCCAAATTAGTACTCCAAAATATATTTTTTATTTTTTTATTTTCAAATTTTTCTCTTTACTTCAAAATACTCATACTGAATCATATAAAAATCTTTGGTCATAGTTCAATTGACTCATAGTGAATCATATAAAAATCTCTAGTCACAATTCAATTGTTGTGAGTGTTTGAAATAGAGAAACATAAAGATGACTTAAAATTCTGTTCCAAAAGGCAATGCTATAAAAGTAGAAAAATAAAATATACAAATATGTTTTTTAGAATGATATGAGTGAGAGTTTTGAGCCTACTATTTTAAAATAATATACCCATCATTTTTTTTTTTTTAACTATAAAAATGTCACCAAAATTTAAGTATGTATTAGTTAAAATTAAAAATGTGGTCAAAAAATATTATCTTTACGTAATTATTCATTTTGGGGTGATTACGCATAAAATAATTTAAGCCACGCATTATTAGCATTATTTTTACTATGCATATACCATCATTATAAATGATTTCAAACATAATGGAAATAGTAGTTTTATACAACTAGTTGTTTTGGGGTAAGAAAGAATATGATCATTTTCTAAACGCAAGTGATAGATAGTATAACTTACCGGAACTCAGGGAGATTCTCCGGCCACCGATTAAAATATTCCACAATCTCCTGATCATCAGGCTCATGAGAAGCCGGGAACACGGCGGGATTCTCCACAGCAAGATCAAACAATTGCTTCCAGTCTCTCACATTCTTGGTATGCTCAGCATCATAATAACCCAAGGGGTTGTTGATATCCCTCTTCACCTTCCCTTTCTCCTCCTCCGACAGCGCAAAGTGTAAACATAAATTTCAGAACATAAACCTTAAACTTCGGATCAATTACCATGTGTATCAACAAGAAATCAAGACAAAATGACATACCTGAATCTATTGATGAATGATTAAACGGAAGCGTGATTATCAATAAACTCTTTGTTATTGACTATGTTATTGTCTTCTAATCCTTTCCCCTTTGGTGCCTTATGTTTCTCCTTGAGAGGATTTAGAAAACATGGCAGTGTTCTTTTTCACCACTTGGGAAGGAATAGGGACCATAACCTTTTAAAGGTTGTAATTGGTTTTCATAACTGAAAGTTATAAAGTCCCATGAAATCACCATATGGGATATTAAAGTTTGATCAGTTTCCCATTAACCATTAAACTAATTAATTAGCCATTAAACCAATTAATTAGTCATTAAACCAACTTTAACCAATATGTTTTAATTTCTATTTCTGCCCTCATAGAAATAGAAATTATACAACTAGTATCTACACATTAGGTCCATAACACATATACCCTTAAGCCTATTAACTAAATTGAATCACTTAAATTGTAGGCTTCTTATAAATGATAATACCACATTTAATTATGTGGTCCCATTGAGACATTATCTAACAATCTCCTTTGGACCACATATATGTACCCTGAAAAATGTGCTTAACTTTAGTGAGCTCAGAAATTTGTTATCATAACTTGAGGGTATCCAAACAATCTTGTCCATTAACTATACTAATATAGGATCAAAGCGGTCTTCGTTACATCAATCGTAACTCGACCCACCAATGGTCACGTATACTAATACAGCTAAATGACATAGATCAATCATGGATGCGTAGCATGGAAATTACATGTGATGTGATCCATACATGCCTATTTCCAACTGGTCCTACTTAACTTTATTGAGATCAATACTTCACATTACGTAACAGAGCGTAATAAACTGAATACTTTATTTCTGCAGAAATTAATCTAATTACATAGATAAAACTTAAGGCTGACATAAAGCAGTAATATAAATACAAACTCCCACTAAACCAGAATGTTTTCAAATAGAACAACACCCATCCGAAAGCGGTGCTCATGAAAGACCTTGGGTGGTAGTCCTTCGTAAGTGGATCCGCTATCATGGAGTTTGTCCCAATGTGCTCTATGGAAATCTGTCCGCTCTGCACTCTTTCTTTTACAACTAGGAACTTGATATCAATATGCTTTGATTTTGTCGAGCTCCTATTGTTATTGGAATATAAAACTGCAGACTTATTGTCACAATATAACTTAAGTGGTCTTTCGATTGCCTTCCAAAATACGCAACCCAGTGACAAAATTCATGACCATATCCCTTGGTTTGATGCCTCATAACATGCTACAAATTCTGCGGCCATGGTGGATGAAGCTATGAGCGTCGCTGCAGACCTCCAAGAAATTGCTCCCCTAACAGATAAATATAGCGATGTGGATTTCCTCTTGTCTTGGCATCCAAAGAAAATCGAGTCGGAATATCTAATGACCTCTAACTTATCCGATCTCCTATATGTGAGCATATATTCCTTTGTTCTCTCAGAATATCGCATAACACGCTTGATCGTTTTCCAATGATCCATGCCAGATTACTTAAATATCGCTTAACATGCCAACTATGAGCATAATATCCGGACGCGTACATACTTGAGCATACATTAGACTCCCTACGGTGAGGCATAAGGAATCTTCGCATTTCTTGAATTTCAAGATCGGTCTTCGGGCATTGACCGAGACTAAACTTGTCTCCTTAGCAACCGGGTTTCACGATTTACAATTTTGCATGCCAAATCTATTGAGTACTTTTTCGATATAGCTCCTTTGTGATAATCGAGAATACCGAGAACGATCTCGGTGTATTTCGATTCCTAATACAAAAGAAGCATCACCAAAATCTTTCATTTCAAAATTCTTAGATAGAAATCTCTTGGTGTCATGCAATAAGTTTATATCGTTTGTGGCAAGCAATATGTCGTCAACATATAAAACCAAAATATGTGTTTACTCCCCTTGAACTTGTGATACACATTCATCAACAACATTAGTTTCAAAACCATACAGTGATAACTTGATGAAATTTGAAGTACCAACGACGAGAAGCTTGTTTGAGTCCATAGATGGATTTAGTCAATTTGCAAACCATATTCTTTGGGTCTCCTAACACAAAGTTTTACTTTTGCACCATATAAATTGTTTCTTTAATGTCACCATTAAGAAAAATTTGTTTTGACATCCATCCGATGCAACTCAAGATCAAAATATGCAACAAGCGCCATAATTGTCCTAAAAGAATCTTTCAAGAAACCGGAGAGAAAGTTTCTTTAAAGTCAATTCCTTCTTTTGAGTAAAGCCTTTGGCTACAAGGCGTGTTTTATACCTCTCCACATTACCATTTGAATCCCTTTTGGTTTTAAATATCCATTTACAACCTACAAGCCGCACTAACCGGTAATGAGACAAGTTCCCAAACTTTATTGTCTTGCATAGACTTATATTCTTCATTCATGGCTTCTATCCACTTATGAGAGTTGGAACTTTCCATGGCTTGACGAAAGTTGATTGGATCATCTTTCGACATTCCATTTTCTACCTCATGTTCCTGGAGATATACAATATAATCATCTGAAAGTGCAAATCTCCTTTCTCTTGTGGATCGCCTTAATGGCACAGATTCTTGAGGTTGAGGTTGTAGAGTTTGTTCCTCAGGAATAATTACCTCATCTTGAATGGGGGTTTGAACTATATTATCTTGAACAACATTGTCTGGTTGAGGATCCGAAATTACTTCTCGAGCAATGACAGGTGCGGCCATGGTGGATGAAGCTATGAGCGTCTGCTTTGCAGACCTCCAAGAAATTGCTCCCCCAGCTAACAGATAAATATAGCCTGATGTGGATTTCCTACTGTCTTGGCATCTAGCAAAATCGGAGTCGGAATATCCAATGACCTCTAACTTATCCGATCTCCTATGTGTGAGCATATATTCCTTTGTTCTCTGTAAATATCGCATAACACGCTTGACTGCTTTCCAATGATCCATGCCAGGATTACTTAAATATCTGCCTAACATGCCAACTATGAACGCAATATCCGGACGCGTACATACTTGAGCATACATTAGACTCCCTACAGTCGAGGCATAAGGAATCTTCTGAATCACATAATAACATATCCATTTACAACCTACGGGCTTCGCACCAACTGGTAATGAGACAAGTTCCCAAACTTTATTGTCTTGCATAGACTTATATTCTTCATTCATGGCTTCTATCCACTTATGAGAGTTGGAACTTTCCATGGCTTGACGAAAGTTGATTGGATCATCTTTCGACATTCCATTTTCTACCTCATGTTCCTGGAGATATACAATATAATCATCTGAAAGTGCAAATCTCCTTTCTCTTGTGGATCGCCTTAATGGCACAGATTCTTGAGGTTGAGGTTGTAGAGTTTGTTCCTCAGGAATAATTACCTCATCTTGAATGGGGGTTTGAACTATATTATCTTGAACAACATTGTGCGGTTGAGGATCGAAATTACTTCTCGAGCAATGACAAAAGTGCCATGGTGGATGAAGCTATGAGCGCTGCAGACCTCCAAGAAATTGCTCCCCCAGCTAACAGATAAATATAGCCTGATGTGGATTTCCTACTGTCTTGGCATCCAGCAAAATCGGAGTCGGAATATCCAATGACCTCTAACTTATCCGATCTCCTATGTGTGAGCATATATTCCTTTGTTCTCTGTAAATATCGCATAACACGCTTGACTGCTTTCCAAAGATCCATGCTAGGATTACTTAAATATCTGCCTAACATGCCAACTATGAACGCAATATCCGGACGCGTACATACTTGAGCATACATTAGACTCCCTACAGTCGAGGCATAAGGAATCTTCTGAATCACATAATAACATATCCATTTACAACCTACGGGCTTCGCACCAACTGGTAATGAGACAAGTTCCCAAACTTTATTGTCTTGCATAGACTTATATTCTTCATTCATGGCTTCTATCCACTTATGAGAGTTGGAACTTTCCATGGCTTGACGGAAGTTGATTGGATCATCTTTCGACATTCCATTTTCTACCTCATGTTCCTGGAGATATACAATATAATCATCTGAAAGTGCAAATCTCCTTTCTCTTGTGGATCGCCTTAATGGCACAGATTCTTGAGGTTGAGGTTGTAGAGTTTGTTCCTCAGGAATAATTACCTCATCTTGAATGGGGGTTTGAACTATATTATCTTGAACAACATTGTCTGGTTGAGGATCCAAAATTACTTCTCGAGCAATGACAGGTATAGGAACCTGTGATTGGTCAAAAGTAGTAGTAGTAAGTGGGATTACTCCTGCTTCCTCCTCAAAAACAATGTCTCTAATCGATTTCTCCCCAAACTCAACATCCTCAAAAATGTTGCAATTCGTCTCAAATATTGACTTATTTGTGGGATCATAAAACTTGTAACCCGTGATCGATTCGGCATAGCCAATAAAGTAGCGCTAATGGTTTTAGAGTCAATTTTTCGTTCATGAGGTTTATAAGGCCTCGCCTCGTGAGACACCCCACACATGCAAATGTTTTAGACTAGGCTAGCCCAACCCAAAGCTCATAAGGTGTTTTTACAATGCTTTAGTTGGCACCGATTTAAGATATAAGTTCTTTGTCTTTAAAGCCTCACCCGGAGGACTCGGTAAAGTAGAATGACTGATCATACTTCTTACCATATCCTTAAGAGTCGGTTTCGTCTCTCGGATACACCATTCATGCTAGGTGATCTGGCATGGTGTATTGTGGGACGATTCCACATTCCTCGGTATTTTGCAAGCGGTCCCGGGCGTTGTTCACCGATCCATCATATCGCCATAGTATTCACCACCACGGTCGGATTCGACACTTTTAATCCGTTTGTTGAGTTGTAACTCAACTTCGTATAAATTTTTGAATACGTCCAAAGGCGTGATTTCTCATGAATAAGAAATAGATACCCATATACGGAATAGTCGTCTATGAATGTGATAAAATATTGTTGACCATTCCAAAACGCCATAGGGAACCACAAATGTCCGTATGAATTAATTCTAAGACATCTCAGTAGTCCTATGGGCACCATATTTCTTTATTTTGGTGTTTTCCTTGATACACTCAACACGGACATCAAAATCTGAAAAATCAAGAGAGTCCAAAATTCCATCGGACACAAGGCGCCAACTCTAGATTTAGAGATGTGACCTAGGCGTTTGTGCCATAATGAGGTGAATTTTCCTTAGTTAATTTACGCTTTGTACCTCGTGATTCCGTGCAAGGTTGCATTATAAGATGCAATAGTTTCAAGCAAATATAGATTATCAAACACATTAAGTAAACCAAGACAACAACATTTGAATTAATAGACATACTAAACTTCATATTTCCAAAAGAACAATAATATCCCAATTTGTCCAATACGTAAACAGAATTAAATTCGTCTAAAGGACGGTACAACAAAAGTGTCTAATAAATCCAAATAATAACCGGGTTTTCATTAATAATCTAAAGTGCGCTATTGCTCACTTCTATTGACTTGCCATCACCCACAAAGATGTATCTTTCAAAGATTGGCTTTTCGGTAGTTCAGTAACCCCAATAGAAACACATATGTGAGTAGTAGCACCGAATCTACCCACCAAGTGTTTCTTGGCATCAAGCTAAATTTATTTCGTAAGCATCAAAAACATGAAATGTACCTTTCTTTACACGCCAAAGCGACATATTTGGCACAATCCTGCTACGTGTCCGGCTTGCCACAAAAGAAACAACCATCCTGCACTTTTCGCTTTTGGTTCGGACCTTGAGGAATAGCAACTTCCTTTCCTTATGCTTTCTTTTGCTGTATGCTTGGAGGTGCTTGCCAAATGAGCACCGTCTCCTTTCTTGCTTCAATCTCTTCCCCTTGCACACAAAATGAAATGAGCTCATTGAGCGTCCATTTCTCCTTCTGGCAGTTATAATTGTCCTTAAATTGGTTAAATTGTGCAGGAAGAGAGATGAGAACTAAATGCACGAGCAAATCATCACATAGGTCCAGCTTTAGTGCCTTAAGTTTTGCAGCAAGATGAGACATTTCCATGATGTACTCGCGAACATTACCCTTGCCTTTATACTTTATTGAAATCAAGCTTGCTAAAAGCGTGCTTGTTTCAAATTTTATCGCTTTTTAGCAAACGCTTTTGAATTTCCGAAGAAATTCATCCAAGAACTGTAACATCCTCTGTTATTGCACCGAAAGACTTCGAATCCCACGCTCATGATCATAAGACTTAGCTTTGTTAGAACGATCCCACTTTTCAAAGTACACAATTTCCTCAGAGTACTTTGTGCAAAGGAGAGCATTCGGTTTTGGCATCCTTAATGCCAAGTCTATGTCCATCTGGTAAAGAACAATCAATATGTTCTCTTTCCGGTCCTTAAAGTTTGTTCCATGTAACATTGGAACATTGTTCATGTTAGCGAGAGATTGAAGTAGTCGACATTAAAATTTGAATCCAAAAGAAAATAAAAGGAATAAACAATTATGCTCACATTAAGTTACCAAACAGATAATCTCTAAATAAATTAATTTAATGACAACATCTCAAGATACCTAGCACAACATTAATACCAAACCTTTGGGTAGTGATATTAACTGTAAGTGGTATTCTTGTTGTAATGATCAAACATTGACAATAAGTTATGTCAAATAACAAATCTATCTTTGGATGGATTTATTATTCACATTAGGTTTCCTTTACAATTGGCACATGTTTATCACCACAAAATGTGTGTGTAATTCTGCCAAGTATTAATCATGTCTTTGGACTGATAAATACCCGCATGAGATACACAGACAGGAATATCAAAACATTCCATATAAAACAATCTAGACAAGAGAGATCACTTTTGTGACATCTTGTTTGAATTGACTTATATTTAGAACGTTAAGAAATGAAATTGCTGTAGACGTTGTATAAATTACAAGAATTTAAAGATTTCTTAATTTGTTACCCGAAATATTATATAATCAAAGAATCCCAATTATATACATACATATATAAATAGAATTGACGGGTCCAAAAACAAACCGACCAATCGAATTATTTTACAATTCCGTAAAGCAGTTGCCATTTTCACGTAACAAAACAGAAAAAGCAGAATTTACATCCATAAGAAAATTAACTGATTTGAAACTAAATAGAATGAATAAAGCATATCAATTCTGATAATACACATGATAATGTAGGCTCTGATACCAATTGTAAACATAAATTTCAGAACATAAACCTTAAACTTCGGATCAATTACCATGTGTATCAACAAGAAATCAAGACAAAATGACATACATGAATCTATTGATGAATGATTAAACGGAAGCGTGATTATCAATAAACTCTTTGTTATTGACTATGTTATTGCCTTCTAATCCTTTCCCCTTTGGTGCCTTATGTTTCTCCTTGAGAGGATTTAGAAAACATGGCAGTGTTCTTTTTCACCACTTGGGAAGGAATAGGGACCATAACCTTTTAAAGGTTGTAATTGGTTTTCATAACTGAAAGTTATAAAGTCCCATGAAATCACCATATGGGATATTAAACAGACATCGCTCCATTAACCATTAAACTAATTAATTAGCCATTAAACCAATTAATTAGTCATTAAACCAACTTTAACCAATATGTTTTAATTTCTATTTCTGCCCCTCATAGAAATAGAAATTATACAACTAGTATCTACACATTAGGTCCATAACACATATACCCTTAAGCCTATTAACTAAATTGAATCACTTAAATTGTAGGCTTCTTATAAATGATAATACCACATTTAATTATGTGGTCCCATTGAGACATTATCTAACACAAAGAACTTCTTCGCCACCGACTCCATGTTTCGCCGACATTCCTTTGGCACGCCATGGTTGATGACTTGGAAGAATCCCCAATTCTTGCAGGCATGGCTTATCTGGGTTACAAGGTTTGGATTGGTGGAAGAGAGATCGATCAGTGGTATGCATTTGGATTCAGCGATGATGGTGGTTTTGGGTCTGTGTTCGGTGGCTTGGATGAAGGCCGAATCTACTGCTACTACCTTCTCTGCTGCCATGCTTGAGCTTGAGCTTGAGAGAGTTCAGTTGGTTTTTTGTTTTGGGTTTTGAGAGTGGTTTGAAAAGATGAGTATGAGTTGTTTTGAATGCTAGGGGGTGTGTGTGGCATGGTTATATATAGAGGATCCCAACACATATATATAGTGTGATGGTGGTGAAAGTAAAATTGAATCTAGACGAGTTTTGTTACCATGTTGGAATTGAGAACTATTTTAAGTCTTGTACGACTCTCCCTCTGTTTATAGGGTTTTGTCATGCAATGCGAAAGCAAATGCAATATGTGTTTTAGTTGTAAAGCAAATGCAATATGTTTATTTCAAAATTAAAAATACTTACAAGAGAGTTTAAAAAATTCAAAATGATATAACAATTATATACTGTTAATTTTGATTTTAAATATGTTGCAATCTATGCATTAACGGAATAATTTTACAAAACCCAAAACTCCATTCAACCCCACCTTGGGGGTTCAGTTTTCTTTCATAATTTAATTTGAACTTGGGACAATTTGAAGAGAATGTAAGGTTTATTATGAGTCTTATTTTGATTATTCGAATCGTTCATATTAAAAGATATTTCATATATATCAATTATGAAAAAATTAAGCCGATTCAATTATACTTACTTTTCTCATTTTATTGTAGTTGTTTTCAATAAAATAAACATGAAGTATGTTTTTGACAAGAAAAAAAGAAGAGTATACTATTTATTTGCTTAGAAACAAATACAATAAAATAATTGTCACCTACATGTCCAAATGTCATTTGTCTATCCATGTGTTACCCATTTATTTACCTATTTGTCCACATGTAACTCATATGTCCATCTAAGATTAGCATATCTGTTGAAATCATCACCACCACCATCAACAACTTTCTCGATGGTGGTTTGGCAACTGTCTAACGATGGCATTATGTGAGGGTGTAACAACACAATGATGAAAATAGAAAAAATAAATAAATAAAATTATTCAAAACAATAATTTGTCTTTTTCAAAACTTTTTATTATCATGTCCTTACCAACAAAAACAAATAAATCATTGGACTTAATGCCATGAAAAACCATATATATGAATTTTTTTTTTTAATCAATTTTCTCTTCCAAATTGATGTTAATTACTTATATTAGCATAAAAAAAACTTAAAATTATCCCAAATTTGCTCCTATTAGTGCCAAGCACACCCTATATATCACCGACTTAATTTTATTAATCCCCTCCCCCCCCCCCCCCCCCCCCAAATAGATCCATTATATATATATGAATAACAATGTTTGCTACCATTTTTTTATTCAGCAGGTGTTTGATGAAAAATAACTCTGAATCTTCTAAAGTAAATTATGAAATAAGTTGTAAAGTAAATTTAGTACATTTTCTTATTTTTTGAATTTAATAAAATTTTTCAAAAATATTTATTTTTAAGTATATCTAAATAAGATGTAATTAAAAAGTTAAAAAAAAAATTTGATTAAAAGATAAAATAAAATTCACTAAAAAAATAAAAATAAAAGCAAAAATGAAAAATAAAAAATAAAAATAAAACTCAAAAACTAAACCTAAGAGAATGCACAATTAAAGTGAGCATCATTATAAGAAATAGATTTCCTAATGTAGAATTATTTGCTATTTAACAAAAAAGTGTAGAATTCTTGTAGTCAATAATATTAATTAAGATTTTATAATTTAACAACAGATGATCTGGATCCATTTGGAAAATTATTTCCAAATTTAGTGTTACATCTATATGTTCACGTGTTCATAATATGTATTGCAAGGTCCAAAATGGAGGCAGAGTCAAGTCAGCGTTATCAAAATGTAAAGTCACTGTTAGTGGAGGTGCTCGTTTGGTCCACAATAGATTATCCCAAAAAAAAGTTATCAAAATAGTTTAGTTTTTTTTTTTTTAAGTTTTCATCTCAATTTGAGAAATTATTTAAACTTCGTAGACCAATTTTGAAATTCATTTTGATAATTTGAACCGTTTATATTTTAGTACTCATTAATTATATATTCATTCAAAAAAATAAAGATGATTAGACATTAATAATTATATGTTTTAATTATATTTATTTTAAAAAAATTGATGACAAATATAATTTTAAGAATAAATATTTATTTTTTATAATACAAATTTGATTCAAATATATAACTATTGATATCTGATTATCTTAATTTTTTTTACATGAATATTTTACTTAACGATTCTTTAAAAATGAAAAGTTTCAATCACTAAAATTAATTTTAAAATAAATCTATCAAATTTAAACGCTCACTGAAATTGAGATAACCAACCTGAAATCACACTTGTCACATAAAAGAAAATTTTAGGGTTGGAACTTTCAATCCAAAATAATCATTTCCACTTCTCATATTTTATATGCGTAATTGCTGATGTCATGTGGGCCACATGGAGTGAATTGTGTTTATTTGAGTGACAACAACTTCCTCTTCTTCTTCTTCTTTCTTTCTTTCTTTTTTTTTTTTTTTTTTTTTTTTTGATATAACAGAGAATGAAAGTTAACCCCCCCAAAAAAAAAAAAAAAAAAAAATCATAATCAATGAAAAATATATTTATATAGATAAAAAATATTTTAAATTTTTAAAAATGAAAAAATATTTTGTGAATTAAATTTTTATCAATAACACCATATTACCTTCGCCCAGCCACCACCACCCTTCCATGCCACTATTACTAATATAACCACTAATACACTAATTTCAAGGAGGGATGAAACTAAACACAAAAAATGTTTCTTATTAAAGAATTTTTTTTTTTTTTTTTGTAAAAGGTATATTTTGTCATAAACTGTTTTATACTAAAATAAACAAAGCGTACTGAAGTGACAGTCACACTATGGCCCTGTTTGGTGAAGTTTTTTTTTAAGTTAAAAGTTGATAATTAGAAAGCAGAAGCTAAAAATACCCTTATCCCAACTTTCAAATAATCAACTTTTTAAAATTTATTTAAACTATTTTTGCCTAATAAGTTATAAGCAAAAGTTGCACCAAACAATCTAATACAAACTCCCATATCAAAATAAACTATAATCACCCCTCAAAAACTGTAACAAATAGTCCCTATATCCATATACATAAGTCCATTAATGAATTGTTTAAATTTTGTTTTAAAATTTTAAAAATATATTTAACCAAATTTATTTGTATTTGTATTGATTTCAAATCAGTTTCAATTAAGTTAATAATAAATTGAACTTGAGTAGTTAAAGTTTGTTTTATACAATTTTAATTACATAAAATTGTATAATCAAGTCAAGGTTGGAAAATCAATTCCAAATGTGTTCAAGGAACAAGCAGGTATCGACCATACCTTTAACGAGTAAAACTCAATCCCTAATAATACACTAAGCTTTCCCCTGTAAGGCCAACAGACTATTGGGCACTTTTAATTTCGAAGAGTTTGGTGCATGAATGCCAAGCATTATTTATAATTCTTCTTTAGTAAAATAAAATAAAAAAATAGTTCACATCGATTTCCATATATATATATATATATATATAAAGACGAAGAAGAAGAAGAAGAAGAAGAAGATAGTCAAAACTTCTACAAGGTGTACACATCGATTTCCATCTGTGTTTCATGGTTCATGAACAACTGGGACACAGCTTTATACACAGGAGGAGACTAAATGGAAATCATAATCGATTGGCATGAAGCCTCATTTTCCATTTTTTTCCCTGTAGAAAGAATAGTACTTTTTTCTCCCCTAGAAGAACGCAACTTCATGGGTGTGACATAGAATTTGATCCAAGAACATGAGTCAAGCCCACTTCTGAATGCAGCTATTCACAAATAGAAACAGTGAGAGACAATGAAGGATATGTATCTTTTTGGATGGGATGGACGACTGCAAGCCAGCAAAGAACGCAAAAAGTTCAAGCAGCAGGCATTGAGGTCGAAAGAACTACATAAGATAAGTATTGGAGCCCGTCCTGAATTTTCCCCATGGTGGTGGTCAGATCAGAACAAAGAGTCTTGGAGAATGCGTTGGCTTTTTCCTGAATTGATTTCTGTGGAAGAACTTGTGAGTCAACAGTAGCACCTTTTATGGCTGCTATGTAAGCTTCAGCTACATCTGTTATGCCTGAGCAACAAGATTGACATTCAAACTATTAATCAAACAAACTATTAAAGAAATTCTCTTTTGCTCGTGTAATGCATTAATGCTATGCTTTATTGGAATGAGCTGGAATGAAATGATCATTCCATCAAAATGTCCATTTTGGGCTAAAAAATTTATGAAAAACGCATTGCAAATGGAATCATCATTCATCATTGTAAGAATATGTTCATTCCATAAGGAGGCTAAGGAATGGCCATTCCATTCCAATTCAGTTCTTTCCTGTGAACCAAACACTATCTAACAGCTATACTACAATTATATAAAAACAAGCAGAAAAGGAAACAGGAACCCATCCTGACTGCTTGCTATATTGGGCAGCTTGGCATGCAACGTAAACCTCGGATACACACACCTCCCCACAAGACGAACATTACCAGGCAAGCCCCCAAAGTTACTATGTTCATATTGTAAAATAAGTCATCACCATTTCCAAATGAACCCTTAGCAACAGAGTTTGAAGTACAAGGTAATTAAAATTTCTAGATAGCTGGTATTACTGATATAATCAAGTTCACCATGTTGAAAATAACATATTCACAAAGCCAAATATAAAAAAGAAAAAGAAAAAAAGGGACAAGGATATGCAAGATGTTCCAATATCATTAAAGAGAAAGTACTTCAGAACAAAACAACAAATCTTAGATGAATATGTTATTAGAAGTCCATAAATAATTATCCACAATTAATTATCAAACCAGATTGAATATTTTAACAGAGTAAATGATGTTAAGCACCAAAACTGGAATTATGAGTGTATCTTGACCTATAACAGCCTCTCTAGAAATAGACTTGCTCAGCCTCATGCACTAGGTTTCCCTTTGTTTACTTGTGAACTTTGAACAGTAATTGTAGTTATTGTTAAAGAACCAGTCTTAAGCCAATATAATCACAAAAAAAGGGCACTAGTGTCTTATTTAAACGAAAATTACTAAAATCTAGGCATGCGGGCACAACTACGTGTGCATTGTGCGCACACACGTGCACTGGTTTTATAAAGGAGAATTTGGTCAAAGCTCCTTCGTAACAAAACTTTTATGCATTAAGGACAAGTATAGAAATTTTGCCTTGAAAAGTCCAACACACAACTATTACCAAAATATTCCTAGTACCTAATTTTATGTTTCAAACTTTATAATAACTTTTGACATAAATGTCGGTTTTTAATGAAATTAATATTTTTAGAATCCTCTCGTCGAGATTTATCAAATAAGATTCATGTTGGTCATAAAATAAAATAAAATCTTTACTATTGAAAATGACATCAATATTAAAATTTTAGCATTTAAATAGTGAAATACCATCATCATCACTAAACACCATTGTCATTACAATTGCTACCACCACAAGTAAAATATTAAATAAAAAATTTGTTAAAACAATAAAATGATAATATTTGTTGAATGTAAAAATAAAAACTCCACACCTACTCTACCTTAGTGTGGTAGGTGAGTGAGTTAGTATATTATGTGAGTGTGTTAGGTTAGTATTAGTGGTGATAGTGGAGCTCTTAGTGGTGATAGTGGATCTCTTAGTGGTGATAGTGGATCTTAGTGGCTCCAATAGTAGCTCTTGTTCTCTCCTATATAAGGAGTGTAGTTTTCTCTTCACAATATAAGATATTGAATACAATCAATCAATATTATCAATACATAAATCTCCTACATGGTATCAGAGCGGGTTTAAGAACCTAATAAATTCACTTCACCGGCGGGCGGCAGCCTCGTCTTGGCCGCCTGCCGGACCTCTACACATACCTTCACTCCGTTGCCACAAATTATTCTTCTTAATCTTGCTCTTGTTGTTGCTGCTGCTGGTGCAGTAGTATTTGGCGGAGGAGGTTAGCTGCGAACTGCAGCGTTGACTGGTACCTCTGATTCTTATCTACCAATCCTCTCTCTCCCTCTCTCTCTCTAGAGCCTTCCATCATCTGGAGGTTAACAAAAACAAACAATAATAAATAAGTCATGGGTAGAAGTCTGAGCCCAATTCTGCGGCAAGAGCTGGAAAATCTTGAGAAAGGTGCAGATAGCAGAAAATCTGCAATGAAAGCGCTGAAAATCATATGTGAAAGACTTGGATTCAAAGGCAATTCCACTCTTTCTTGCTCAGGTTTCTGAAACCAAAGAGAAGAATGGTTTGGCATCATTGCCATCTGGGGAGTATACGATTTCCCTCTATGAAGTTCTTGCCCGCGTCCATGGCCCAAAAAAAAAAAAAATTGTCCCTTTGATTGATAACATCATGACCACCATCATCAACACTTTAACTTGCAGTGCAGGTTTTTTTTTTTTTTGCTCTTCACCAGGCTTGTTCAAAGGTTGTCCCAGCCATAGCAAGGTACGGGATCGATCCCACAACTCCACAAGATAAGAAGATGCATATAATACACTCTCTCTGCAAGCCCCTTTCTGATTCTATTTTGGCTAGCCAAGAGAGCCTTTCTTCTGGATCTGCCCTCTGCTTAAAGGCTCTTGTTGATTCTGACAATTGGCGCGTTGCTTCAGCTTGTGCCCTCTCAACAGCAGCCCTTTCAGACTTTAGTCGTGCATCAGCAGCTGCTCTATCTCGTGCATCTGTAGCTGCTCTCTCACGTGCTTCCCTAGTAGCCCTTTCAACAGCTGGTCATGGCCATAGTCAAGCTTTTAATGGCCCAGATGACTTGCCCAAGACTGTTGCAAGGACCTTAACTCTGGTGTCAGCTCCTATGAGCATGGTTTTTCATCCTAACCAACAGACTCTACTTCTAGTTGGTACTAATGTGGGGGACATAGCATTGTGGGAAGTTGCTTCTAGGGAGAGACTGGTTTTAAGAAACTTCAAAGTTTGGGATCTTAGTGCATGTTCAATGCCTCTGCAGACTGCTCTCGTCAAAGATCCCAGTGTATCTGTTAACCGTATTATTTGGAGCCCTGATGGTTCTTTATTTGGAGTTGCATATTCGAGGCACAGTGTACAAATATATTCTTATCATGGAGGTGATGATGTACGGCAACATTTGGAGATTGATGCTCATGTTGGTGGAGTAAATGATCTAGCATTCTCTCACCCCAATAAGCAACTTTGTGTGATAACCTGTGGTGATGATAAGACCATCAAGGTTTGGGATGCTGCAAATGGTGCAAACAGTACACTTTTGAAGGTCATGAGGCTCCTGTCTATTCTGTCTGCTCTCACTTCAAGGAAAACATTCTTTATTTCTTTTATTTCTTTTAATCCCTCCAACATCACCATTTTACACAAAAAAAAAAAAAAAAAAAAAAAAAAAACAAAACAAAACAAAACAAACAAACAAACAAACAAAACAACCACAACCCATAACCACCACAAACAACCGGCCTCACTTCTTCGCCTCTTCAGCGGTTCTCTTCTTCTTGCCTTTGTCTTGGGCCTCCCTTGCCGGTGTTGCCTCCGTGTTTCCCACGCCGCCGAGCACATTAACTTCCCGTTGCTCCTCAACCGTCACATATGGCGGCCCTCCAAATCTGAGCATCACGGTGGCCTTCCGCTTCAATTCCTTGTTCTCTGCCTTCAGCACACATATCTCTGCTCGGGCATCCGTATACATGCTCGGAGCGAGCGATTGGCTTTTACCTGCTGCACCTCATTTGTTCTACTTTGAAGCCGGTGCGACAGGTTGTTGACCGCCGTCATTGTCTCAACACAAGACCTCAAAGTATAATGATTGGCTTCAATATCAGATTGAGCAGCCATTTTCTGCTCAACTGACAACATTGGAAAGTTTAATGGCGCAAAACCAGGGGCGCTTGGTTGAGGTTCAAGGGCCATATTCTGGGTTGTGGCCTCGTTGAGGTCGGGAAAGAGAGTAAGACCACGGGACGACGAGGCTATGTTCTGGGTAGCTGAACGGGAAGAAGAGGCCATATTCAGGGTTGGTTGTAGAATGTTTCAGAGTATCTCTCTCAGTGTTACAGAGAGAACGAAGAGTTTTTTTCAGCTGGTTTGTTATGCATCAGCGACAGCCTCGCCTTGGTTAAATAGGCAAGGCAGACACGCGCCTTACACGCCTCTCAACGCCAGACGACAAATCGGCGCGCCTTTTGATGGCTCGCCTTTTGATGGCTGTCGGGCACACCTTTTGATGGCACGCCTTTTGATGGCACGCCTTTTGATAAGATTGGGCACGCCTTTTGAGGGTGCAACTTTTATGGGTCCGACAAGACTCGGTAAACTGTCCCGATTTTGATTCCGGTTAGCTTCTATATGGGTCCGACAAGACTCTGTAAACTGTCCCGACTTTGATTTCGGTTCTCAACTACAACGGTTCGACACAGTCATATAGTGTCTTCTACAACGGTCCGACATGACCCAGTAAACTGTTTTCTACAACGGTCCGACATGACCCAAGAATTGTTTTTCAACGGTCCGACATGACCCGATGCTATCTTCTAACGGTCCGACATGACCAGTAAAGCATCTTCTACAACGGTCGACACGACCATCTGAGTGTCTCCTATCTACTTTTATTTGTCGATTATTTTTTCTGTTTTGTTACTCTCTCCAAACTCAAGTTGGTTAGTTCCTAACCCCTTGAGTTTGAGAAGCGTTGAATGTAAAAATAAAAACTCCACACCTACTCTACCTTAGTGTGGTAGGTGAGTGAGTTAGTATATTATGTGAGTGTGTTAGGTTAGTATTAGTGGTGATAGTGGAGCTCTTAGTGGTGATAGTGGATCTCTTAGTGGTGATAGTGGATCTTAGTGGCTCCAATAGTAGCTCTTGTTCTCTCCTATATAAGGAGTGTAGTTTTCTCTTCACAATATAAGATATTGAATACAATCAATCAATATTATCAATACATAAATTTCCTACAATATTAGTAGGGTAAAATTTTACTATCAATTTAAAATAGAGTCAGCAAATAAAAGACAGATTACATCTTACTATAGCAAACCAGAGTAAAATTTCATGGTCACTTTAAACAAAGCATCAACCAACAAAATATAAGCCACTTATTATCAAAACAAATCAAAGTAAAATTTTCATAACTAAATCATAATGAACAACAATCCATCATAACTAAGCCCCACAATAAGCTATAATCAAAGACCACAAAAATCATAATTAGGGCATATGATACACACCTCATAGAATTTTTTGTAAGATTTTACTGTGATTATTTTAACTAAAATTTTACTGTCTCCTCTAGTGGTAACCATAGTTGCCTTAACTTTTGACGTGGAAACATTAAGTTCTTTGTTTGACTATTCAAGTGGAACACCTGAGTCAAAAGATGATGATGATTCTTAGTTTACTATTCATGTAGGACACCTAGATCAAAATGATGGAGATATTTATGTACTGGACATCAAAGAGTTTAACATATCGTTAGAATGGGTTGTGTGCTTTGAAGATGATGAAATGGGCAAAAGCGTCTTAAAAATAAATTGTCCTAGACAACGGACACTCGAGTTTTTGGAGGACTTTATAAACTAAATAACCTCTTGTCCTTATCGCAAGACACTGCTCCTAAGAGGGAATTTTGACCATAAATCCCTTTTAGAAATGAAATGTTTGTAGGGGGTCCAAAATGAACAATGATAATAGTATCACTTAGAGAGACAAAACTATGCTAATCGATCAACAATCTGAGGGCTAGAGAGTGAGTAGCCAGGTGAGAGTAGAGCAAGCGGTTAGAAGAGGAATGTGGCAGTAAAAATGGGCAGTATCTCCCAAAATCCCTAAAAGCTCTCTCTTCAAACCTTGGGAAATGGGTCTGTTCATAGGTTTTTCCTAGGTACTGAATATACCAAGTGGCCGAATAGAGTGGTGACACATGTCTTTGAGGATCACATGGAATATTCCCTATCATAATCACTAGACCTTGGTGGACATGTGTTCCTCGGTATGTGCCATTTTTGGTACAACCCTCAGAAGGTGCCATTTTTGGTACGACCCTTGGAAGGTGCTGTTTTGGTAACCTTCCTTGATGGTACTTTGTGTGGCATTTCCTTACTCAGTATAGTTTCCCATAACATACCTTCTCAAGAGTTATAGCTTGCTATCAGCCGTACTTGTATCCACCTTAGCGACTCCTCTACTCTTAGCCACCTAATCACAAATTCCCCCGCTTTCCAGGGCAGAGGCCACAGCCAAGCCTGCTCCTAGGCCTGCTCTTAACCATGTTGTGCCTTGTACCAAGCCTAAGGGGACTTCCTTGGTCCTGCTAATGTGACCGAGGTAGATCCTTAGCTTGGATAAATGGAAAGGGAGTCCCTTACTTTTAGGTTACCTTGCATCCATCTTCGTGGGGGTTATGAGTCTGACTTGCAACGGTATACTGGTACCTTTGGGGCTTGCTATTAGCTCCAACTAGTAAGTTTTGGAGCCTGTTATCAGTACAAAGCTACTGATGTTTTGGGTCTGCTATCAGCTCCAAGCACCAGTTTGTTTTGCATAGGAACAAGGCCTCCGTCGAAGGTTGCTATCACCTCGGGGAGTCTGCCTCAGATGGTAGTTCCTAAGGCTACAGTCACCTCGGATCGGATAGTCTTCCCTTGGCGAGTACGCCTCAAGTACTTGTACTTTAAAGACGACGTCGAAATGGGTTACCTCAGATATTGGAAGACGGTGGGTCCTACCTCGAAAGGTTGCCTCGAATACACTTCCATCGCGGATGGTCCATTCGAATGCAGCAAATAGGACCTTGTTCGGCCTTCTTGTTAATCCACTTTCCTTGGGCTTTGGCCCATGCCCTTTTAATCATTATTAGTCATGTCATCTAATTGAGGCGACCTTGGGGGTTAGATCAACACTTAATTTCTCCTCCTCTACAATGTTCATAAATTCATGCTAATCATAATATTAACATAAATAGAGAATTGATAACTTCAAAAGTTGGTTTCTTAAGAAGCACAATAAACTTATTATATGCACATAATCAAAATAATTGAAGATAGATTATTTTGGAAGTGTCCATAATGGTTCAAACACAAAAGTATGCATTAGAGAGATGACCGTAATTCACGTGCAAATCATCAATACGACAAGTGTCCTACATAGCATAGCTTAAGTGGAAGCCCATCATAGAATAGAACAAACATCTTGAACAAATTTTAGGCAACTTTAGATAAATGAAATTCCAATGCCTCTCATTTGATAATTCTCATCTAAGAGGCACAAATAGTTTTAAGAAAGTAATATATCGTGTCCGACACCAACATGACATGACACTTGTCAGACACTTCCTAACACTTAAACACATAATAGACACATAAGAAATTTAAATAAATTAAATTGAGATCCAATGAAAAAAAAAAAAAAAAAAAAAAAAAAAAACAATATAATTGATATATATTCTCCTGATTTATTTTAAAAACTATTATCTTTGACTTATTTATTCATATTTATGATACATAATAATCATTTCTCCTATCCCCCATGTGTCGTGTCTTCCATGTTTTGAAAATTTGGGTGTCGGTGTTGTGTCTTGGCTTGTGGTCGTTACTTACAGTTTTGTATAGTTGGGTTAAGTGGAAGGTTGATCCAGATTTGTTTGCGTTTTTAGATTTTTTGGATAATGTGATTGGGTAGGAGTCGGTTTTTCTTTTGGGTTTTTCTGTATCATCTTGATGTTTTTTCAATAAAATTTGTATATTTATTTATCAAAAAAAAAAAAAAAGATTCTCATCAATGAAGGAATTCCATGTTATATTCATGTAATGCCAATTTTGAACTTGTTGAAGTCTAAACTGATCTTGGCAACAAAAAATGACAAAGAGAAAAAAATAAGAAGAGATGTATACAAAAGTCATTGCGATAGTCAAAACTCTAAGACTAACACTCTTGTGCAAACCTTTTGGGAATCCCAACATTTTAAATGAACATACACATATATATTGGATCAGCAACGAAAAAAAAAAAAAAATTATTAAGAAGAGGATATAAAACATCATCTACCAAAATAAAGACATAAATTAACCAGCACAATCGCTTTCCAAACTCTAGAAATATTTAAAAAAATAAAAAAAGAGAGAGAGAGAGAAAAGAGTGGAATCCCCTTAAACGGATCCGCAATGGAAGCACAAAATGACGCCAAATGACACACTCTAAAAGGGTATTGATGGTCAATTTATACATTCAAATTCAAATAAAAAGTTATTAATTTTGGTTTGAAGTTTTTAAAAATAGTATATTGAGTTCTCATTGTATTTTTATTTTTTTCAGTGCATTTTTTTAACAATTTAATCAGTTTTTTTTTTTTTAGATATATTTTAGTATTTTGTTATATTCAATGAATTTTTAAAATATTTTTGTATAAATTGTGTGTTTAGATTAAATGTGTATTTAGATTAAGTGGATCTAAAAACTATAAAAAAAAATGATTATACTGTTAAAAAAATTCACTGAAAAAAAAAATACAATTGAAACATTATGGCTCTGTTTGGCAGAGCTTGATTTGAACATGGTGTTTATTTATGATATTCCAAAATTAATTCCACACTCACTTTTGAAAACGCGGTCGAAGGCAGGAAAATTTGGACTTATCGGTCATCCCACCGGACGTCCGGCCGGTTGACCGGAACAGTATAATTTTTATTTTTATTTTTTTTTACAATTGACACGTATTAATTTTTATATATTCAATAAAAAAATATTTTTCGAATTTTTTAAAATTTTTTATGAGTTTTAATAAAATTTTGAGTTGTGTGTTTGTTTATAAGTAGTAAGTTTTTGTATCAAATTGTTGGTAATTTTTTTCTCAGAAAATAATCAAGTTAACAGAATAATAAAACAGAGCAGTTTGTAAAGCATGAACAGAATTATATCTGCAGAAGAGATTATAAAGCATGAACAGAATTCTTCCTTTATGATGAGAACTTACAACTTTGCAGAATCAAACTTAGAACAATTTTGTGATTGAGGCCAGTGTTTGGACACTGTGTCTTTAAGACAGAAATTCGTCCTCTCCTAGGTGCTTGAGAATAGCGGACGTCCTGCCTCCAGGATACAACAATCACCCCAAACAAATGCAGCACTGCGTATTTGTTTGTGCAGCGAACCAAAATATATGCTTTATACTCTCTCAAACTTAAACTCGAAAAATGGAATATGCAAGATGAATAGAGAAGGAAAAGGAAGATCTCAAAGATTGTTAATTTTCCAGTACTGAAAAGGATGGAGGACTGCCTTAAAATAGGCAATGGAAACCTATTCTGGAAAGACATGTCCGTGCAGTTTGAATATATGTCCGTTGATGTCCATTGCAGTTTGAATATAAAGTTCAAGTTTTCCCAGCAACAAACTAACATTAATTCAAACAACTTGGGCCCATGTAAATAAGTAATGGGCTTGACTTGAAGTTTGAATATTAATTCAAACAACTAGGGCCCATGTGAATAAGTAATGGGCTTGACCCAAACCCTAATATATCTTCTCCAAAAATGTTGATAATTATCCTGTGTAGAAAATTATGCAACATCATTTTGAGAATTTCCACAAACATGTCTATAGATCATAAATCTCAATTAGAAGTCAATTTCCATTCACCTATAAATGGTTTTGACTCACTAATTATATAATCTTGTTCACTAAATAATTAGCATCAAGTTTCCGAAACATCAAAATTAAAATCATTTTTCCAACAATCCCCCACAAGAATGAAATTGACGAAAAGGAAATGCAACAACATGCAACCTGAGAAAGTACAAAACTGAAAACATCCTGCATAGGATAGGTAGCTTGTGGCCTTGAACCTTCCCTTGTGAAAAACTATCGGGTTTACTAGCTGATCAGTGAACATGATGTCTTGAACTGTTCTGCCGTTAGTGTAAACCAAGACAACAGCTTTCACACAGTTTTGTTTTCATACACAACTTGGTTCTTTCGGTTGTGCCCGTTTTGGCCCTAGGCAATTCTGGTTTTCTGAGTGCTCTAGAGAATTGACCTTTTACCAATTCTCATTGAACGGCCCATTCACACTCATATAGGTGATTTTCATTAAGAGTATTCGCTATACCCACTTGGATTTCCAAGATATGAATATCATTAAAAGCAAAGCTTAACACGATTAGCTGCAGAACATCACTATGTCATCATAGGAAAGGGTAGGAAAATTTTTCCTTAGTGATACTAATGAGTCACACATAATTGGTTGTCCCTTTGAACCTAGATTTTGGGATCTCGATCGGCTAGGTTGGGTTGCCATTAAGCGACTCTTTAGTTAAAAGGCTTTAATCCCATTCCCTCGATGATCTTAAAACTTGCTCTCTGGTCAAACCTTTGGTTAACGGATCCATGATATTATCTTTTGACCTTATGTACTCAATGGAGATAACTCCATTTGAGACCCGATTGCCTAACGATTATGTCTACGTCGAATATGACGAGACTTACCGTTATACATATTATTTTGTGCTCTTGCCATTGCTGCTTGACTATCGCAATGAATGCAAATGGCTGGCACAGGTTTTGGCCACATTGGGATATCCTCTAGAAATTGACGAAGCCACTCTCTTTCTTCACCTGCTTTATCTAAAACAATAAATTCGGACTCCATTGTGGACCTTGCAATGCATGTCTGTTTGGATGACTTCCATGAGACTGCTGCACCTCCCAAAGTAAAGACATAACCACTGGTAGACTTAGAGTCTTTAGTGTCTGAGATCCAATTAGCGTCACTATAACCTTCTATCTTGCTGGATATCTCATATAGTTCACCCATAGTTTCAGTATACTTTAGATATCTAAGTACCCTAACTATTGCTGTCATTAGTGCATTCTGGATTGCTTGTATACCTACTTAATCGCTAACTTGCATATGCTAAATGACGAGTGCGATTCATGAGGTACATTAAGCTTCCGATGATCCGGGAGTATTCTACTTGTGATACACCTTCACCCATATTCTTCATCAAATGAAGATTAGCATCTATAGGGGTCTTAGCGAGACGATCGTCATGCTTGTTAAATTTCTCAAGTATTTTATCAACATAATGTCCTTGAGACAAGGTATATCCTTCAGATGTCTTTGTAATTTTTATTCCAAGTATAACATCTGCTATTCCCATATCTTTCATGTCAAACTTAGAGTTCAACATTTTCTTGGTAGCTTTGATCATTTCATTATTACTACCAAGGATGAGCATATCATTTACATATAGGCAAACAATGACATATCCATTTTCTGTGTTTCTCACATAAACACATTTATCACATTCATTAATTTTAAATCCATTTGACATCATTACATTGTCAAATTTTTCTTGCCATTGTTTGGGTGCTTGTTTTAGACCGTAAAGAGACTTCACAAGTTTGCACACTTTTTTCTCTTGCCCTGGAACCACGAACCCTTCTGGTTGTTCCATGTAAATTTCCTCATTCAGATCGTCATTCAAGAATGCAGTCTTAACATCCATTTGATGGATCTCAAGATTATTCAAAGCTGCAATAGCTATTAACATTCGAATAGACGTTATTCTTGTTACAGGTGAGTAAGTATCAAAATAATCTACTCCTTCAGTTTGCCTATAACCTTTAACTACAAGTCTCGCCTTGTATTTATCAATTGAACCATCCAGCTTCATCTTCCTTTTAAAAATCCACTTGTAACCAAGAGGCTTACAGCCTGGTGGAAGATCCACCAATTCCCATGTATGATTTTGCAGGATTGATTCAATTTCACTATTGATAACTTCTTTCCAGGAAGGAGCTTCAGGAGTAGACATTGCTTCTTTGAAAGTTCAAGGCTCCTCTTCCAGTAAGTATGTTAAGAAATCAGGACCGAAAGATTTTTCTGTCCTAGCTTTTTTACTTCGTCTGGGTTCCTCCTCGACTTTTTCCTCTGGGTTTTCCTCAACTTGCATTTGATCATTGTCAAAAGCAACATTATATGTCCTTTTAGGCTCGTGTCAATTTACAAGGAAACACATTTTCAAAGAATGATGCATTCCTAGACTCGATAATTGTATTGACATGAATCTCTGTGTTCTCACTTTTATGTACCAAAAACCGATAGGCACTATTGTTGTTTGCATATCCTATGAAAATACAATCAACAGTCTTGGGTCCAATTTTAACCCTTTTTGGTTCTGGTACTGCCACTTTAGCCAAACACCCCCACACTTTCAAGTATTTGTAGGAAGGCTTTCGACCTTTCCACAGTTCATAGGGTGTTTTATGAGACTTCTTATAAGGAATTTTATTGAGAATATAATTAGCGGAAAGAATAGCTTCCCCCCACAAGTTCTAAGGTAATCCTAAACTTATTAACATGGCATTCATCATTTCTTTCAAAGTGCGATTTTTCCGCTCAGCAACTCCATTTTGCTGAGGTGTATAAGGTGCAGTGGTTTGATGTATTATTCCTAATTGTGAACATAAGTCACCAAATGGTGCTTCATATTCACCACCTCTGTCACTCCTTATAGCCTTTATTTTCTTGTCAAGTTGATTCTCAACCTCAGCCTTAAATTCTATGAATTTTTCTAAGGCTTCATCTTTGCTTCGCAACAAGTATACATAACAGTACCGAGTGCTATCATCAATAAAGGTTATGAAATATTTTTTCCCTCCTCGTGTTTGAACAAATTTCAAATCACATAAATCACTATGGATTAGATCCAGAGGTTCAGTATTTCTTTCAATTGACTTAAAAGATGCCTTAGTCAATTTTGATTCAACACATACTTCACACTTATGATTTGCATCAATATGAAATTTAGGTAGATATTCTAAGTTAATTAATCTACGCAAGGTACCATAATTAACATGTCCTAATCTACCATGCCACATATATACAGACTCAACAAAGTAAGCAGAAGATGTGTTATTCTTATTAGAAATAGGAACCACTGTCATTACATTTAGTTTAAAGAGCCCATCGCTCAAGTACCCTTTCCCCACATACACCCCATTTTTAGTGAGTACAAATTTGTCAGATTCAAACACAAGGCGAAACCCGTTCTTGCTCAGCAATGATCCAGATACCAGGTTCTTTCGAATTTCTGGTACATGCAGCACTTCTTTCAAAGTAAGCTCTTTGCCTGATGTCATCTTGAGTACTACTTGTCCCTTGCCTTCAACCTTGGAGGTAGAAGAATTGCCCATATAAAGTTGTTCCTCGTTATCCACCACCTGATATGTGGAGAACATCTTTTTCTCAGAGCAAATGTGACGTGTAGCACCTGTGTCCACCCACCATGTTTTGGGGTTGCTTACCAAATTCACTTCAGACACCATTCCGGACACATGTAATCCCGAAATCATTGCACAAAGATTTTCCTCCTCTGTTATGTTGGCTTGAGCAGGTTTCTTTTTCATGGTTCATTGAGTCCGACGCTTGTAACAATCTTTGGCACGATGTCCTTGCTTGTTACACACATAGCATTTACTGTGAAGTTTTGAATCTCACTAGTATTTGAACGAGCTACGTTTTGAACTCTCGGCGGGATACTTCCTCTTCTTATTGTTATGCTTAGGCCTGTTTCCACCACCACATTAGCCTTCGCCTCCATCGATTCGCCCACTTTTCTTTTCGGACCCACGGTTGTCTTCTTCAATCCTCAACCGAACAATCAAGTCCTCCATGACATCTCTTTGCGTTTGTGCTTTAAATAATTCTTGAAATCCTTCCAAGACGGTAATTTTTCAATCATAGTGCTACACGAAAAGACTCACTTTCGAGACATACCTTCGCATGAATTTCATGCAAGATAAGTTGTAGATCTTGGACTTGGTGATCACCGTCTTGGAATCCACCATCTTAAAATCCGAGCGGCCAACAACAAATTTCTTTGTTCCTGCATCTTCCGTCTTATATTTGCGATCCAAGGAATCCCACAACATTTTTGCTGTCTTGATTGGACTATACACATTGTAAAGTGTGTTGTCCAATCCATTGAGGATATAGTTCCTGCAGAGAAAGTCTGCATGTTTCCATGCATCTACTGCAGCGACAACTTGCGCATCACTCTCATCTTCTTTCAGAGTTGGCGCATCTTCTCGTAAAAACCTTGCCAAATTCAGGGTGGTTAAATAAAATAACATCTTTTGTTGCCACCTTTTAAAATCGGTACCACTGAATTTTTCAGGTTTTTCCCCATGGTTCACTGGAACATGTCCATGACCCGGGCCATGAGTCAGAGTTGGCGTAACAACCGGAATAGACACAACTGGTGGAGGCACAATGGGATTAGGAGTAACAACAATACCCTCAATTGCCATTTTTCTGTTTAATAAAATAAATTTAAATAAACAGAAATTATTTTCCAAAAGAATAAATAAACTAACCAAAACTTTAGAATAAATACACTAAAGGAAAACAAATAACAAAATAAATATGAGGAGAACAATATTATAACTTTAGTGGACTTAAAAACAGATTATAAAGTATAAACCAAATTAACCAAGTAATCTGTCAAAAGAATCGATAAAATTGACCAATCCAATTATCTTACTAACTTATTCTTAATAAAAAGACCAACAAAAAATATGACTAAATAAAACAATAAATTATGAAGTCAAACAGTGTAAGATAAACCAGAAAATCAACAAACAGAAGTATACATTGTGTATTAAAAAAAACAGAAGTATTTACTGAGTATTAAATAAAAATCAGAAGAATACAGTTTTTTAATCTAAATACTCTACAATGTATCTTTTGTTAACAGAACATGACCATAATAAATTAATCAATCACAGAATCATACTTGTGTAAGCATACTACAAGTTTATTAAAACTAGAGTACAAAAAACAAAACATAATAAACACCAAACCAGTGAACAAAAATACCTAAGTTCTAGAAAAGAATAAATAAATGATCTTGTATCCAAATAAATTTATTCAACAAACATGGCATGTGATTAAACAACTAGTTCTTTAATAAAAAAAAACATTTTTTTTTTCCAAGAAGCACCGGTGAACATTTTATTCAATCAGAATTTCTGTCAAACCCGTATATGAACAAACCAGAATTTTATTCAAAACAAAAACCAGTGCATGTGAACAAGAAGCAGAGCATGTGATAAAACTACTAGTGCTTTAATAAAATAAAGAATAAACATGTTGTTCAACAGGCATGTGATAAATACGGCTTGTGCATTTATGAAATAAAGAATGAAACAACCACTCAAAATGTTATCAAACACCAGTAGATCCTAAATAAACTGGAATCTAAACACAGACTAGTTTATTATTCTTTCTGGAAGATAAACATGCAGACTACCTCAATATTCTGTAACTTATTTTTTTTTAAACCGAAGACAATTTATACTGGATTTAAAAAAAAAACAGTAACGAAAGAAGCAACAGGATTTCTGTCTTAAACTTGTTGGTAATTTTTTTCTCCGAAAATAATCAAGTTAACAGAATAATAAAACAGAGCAGTTTGTAAAGCATGAACAAAATTATATCTGCAGAAGAGATTATAAAGCATGAACAGAATTCTTCCTTTAACAGACAGAACTTACAACTTTGCAGAATCAAACTTAGAACAATTTTGTGATTGAGGCCAGTGTTTGGACACTGTGTCTTTAAGACAGAAATTCGTCCTCTCCTAGGTGCTTGAGAATAGCGGACGTCCTGCCTCCAGGATACAACAATCACCCCAAACAAATGCAGCACTGCGTATTTGTTTGTGCAGCGAACCAAAATATATGCTTTATACTCTCTCAAACTTAAACTCGAAAAATGGAATATGCAAGATGAATAGAGAAGGAAAAGGAAGATCTCAAAGATTGTTAATTTTCCAGTACTGAAAAGGATGGAGGATTGCCTTAAAATAGGCAATGGAAACCTGTTCTGGAAAGACATGTCCGTGCAGTTTGAATATATGTCCGTTGATGTCCATTGCAGTTTGAATATAAAGTTCAAATTTTCCCAGCAACAAACTAACATTAATTCAAACAACTTGGGCCCATGTAAATAAGTAATGGGCTTGACTTGAAGTTTGAATATTAATTCAAACAACTAGGGCCCATGTGAATAAGTAATGGGCTTGACCCAAACCCTAATATATCTTCTCCAAAAATGTTGATAATTATCCTGTGTAGAAAATTATGCAACATCATTTTGAGAATTTCCACAAACATGTCTATAGATCATAAATCTCAATTAGAAGTCAATTTCCATTCACCTATAAATGGTTTTGACTCACTAATTATATAATCTTGTTCACTAAATAATTAGCATCAAGTTTCCGAAACATCAGAATTAAAATCATTTTTCCAACACAAATATCATATGTCACATCAAAAATTTCCCACTCTTTTCAAAACTTATTCACCAAACAAATTTTTTACACTCAAATTATAATTCCAAAACTCACAAACTCAAAATACAACTCTATTATCAAATTATATTTAGAAAACTCTACCAAACACAACCTATAAAACTATTTTTGAAAGCTCTGAACAATTTTCCAAATTGTCCCTTTATTCTCATTTCTCACTTTTAAATATATGCATAACCATTTATAAGGGATAATTTTAGAAATTTGTAAAAATTTATGCTTTGACTTTTCCAAGATGACCAAATTTTGGGACATCCCAAGTTCAAGTTTGACATTTTTTGACATAAGCGAAAACATTGCATTCAATAGACTCAAAACCAATATGGTTACAATTAAGGAGAAGTAATGCTGGACAAACATACGCGTGATAAAACTGTTGCACACTTCTTCCACATTTCCGGTCATTGATTGTGCCCTTGTTATGATTATCTTAGCTCTTTCGCGAATCCTCAAGCCAATCAATATTCAACATATGCACATCAAGATCTTCATCACGGACTTTGTTTGCATTAGATATGATGGATTGCCCAAGCATCAGAAGCTGAGACACTGCGAAACAGCTCATTTCTGAGAGCCTCTGGATAGACAAGCATATAAACCCATTATATGACCCATTGGCAGTAATTAAAAGGAAAACGATAAAAACAGCCCTTAGGGCTGTTGTTAGTGTTGGAAAATGTGTAAAGTGTATTGAATGTGGAGAAAGAATATAAAAATATATAAAAGTGTTTTGGGATATGCGGAAAGTGTTTTGGGATTATTAATTTTTTGGCATTTTGTGCTTGCTAGTGACAGCCTTAGGGTTATCATTAGCAGGACCCTAATGAAAAAAGAAGAAAAAAGTTTAACCCAAAATTCCAGCATACATGAAACCCCTCTGAATGAAGAGAATCTAATCTGCCAGCAATCCTCTGGACTATATCATTTTTAGCTAGTCCTGCTAGTGTGTTTGTGAAACTGCAACACATCAAGAAAGTATTAAGTACTGCAGACTGAATTCGGTCCCCTGTACAAAATTTCAAGCTTCTGTACACAATGCTAAGGCAGTTTTAAAGATGCAACAAAGACATAAAAGGCCATTAAATATTTGAATTGGAATTAGACGTTCATGGTTTTGTTCTAGAACTCAAATTCTATCAGAGTTCAGACAATTATTTAAATTCGAATTTGGGGAAAAAAAATTAATATGCCTCTTGAATTGCATGCTTATAGCCCTACCACAAAACCAACACGAACCCCAAGATTACAATTCAACCCCCAAACCCCAAAATTGGTCCATGTTACTCATTCAACATGAGAGATAGAAAGAAAATAAATTGTCACTACAAAAAAGTTTACTTACGTGGTTTAACTAAGGAAAATTGTTAATTTGATACTCTTCATACATATGTATCTGTCCACTTCAAAGTAGATGAATCACATTAATGATAGAAAACTAACTAGGTAGGATAATGCTAATCGGTCTTTAGAGGCATTCGTAGTGTAAACATTGATGCATGAATGCCATCAGGCACAACAATGAGGCATTGTTAACTGAACATTATTTGTCATATGCTTTTGGGGGAAAGAAATAATGCATCCACCAAATAGGACACATTAAGGCTAACACAAGAGAAGAGGTTAAGCCTCACAAGCCAATTAACTAAATTTCTAGAAACTAACAAACATTGAAGTGTGATCCACGCTAAACTTTCAACCATGGAGTAACCTATGAAACATGTGTACAGGTATTGGAATGATACGGGTACATCAATATAGTAAAATCTATAAAAAAAAAATACAGTACATGTACAGCTTAGTTTATTCGTTAAAAAATATTTATTTTTAATTTGGAGTAATGCAAAAACTAGTTGAATGGTTTAGTTGGTTAATATCTAACCTACATTAATGCCAAAAGTAAGGTATAAAGCAAAATTAATTGTTATTATATTAAATAATTCACAAACTAAAGCATAATTTTAAAATTATGCTAAAAAAAACAGAGTCCAATCAAATTCATCTCTGTATAGATGAAAATACTATTCTGGCTGAGGCATGGCTTAAGTGCATACTGCGTACCTTTAGGGTATGGCAAAAATTAAGAAGAAAAAATTTGGTATGTGTTTCGTGTACCCGGCAAAAATCAATAGAAACATGATTTATAAAGTCATCATACTATTTGGAGGTTTTCTATCAGACGCAATCCTATATTAAAATTACCAGCTTGTTTGGTTCTGGTTTTCAGAAAACAGTTTTCACAAAATTCTACTTTTTTATTTTTCGTATTTTAATGTTTTCAATGAATTTTTTTAATATTTTAAGTAAATTTTTTTAAATTTTTAGATACGCCTAACATAAATATACTTAAAAAGTATAATATTTTTGAAAAAAATCTTTAAAATATACCCTAAATACCAAAAAAATACAAAAATAAAAACGAAAATTCAATATATTTTTGTATTTTTGTGTATTTATTAATTTTTTAAAATAATTTTCACAAATATTTTACTATTTAGATACATCTAAGTAAGGTTCATTTAAAAAAGTAAAAAAATTGCTTAAATTTTAAAAAATATTCACTAAAAATAAAAAAACACGAAAAATAAAAAACTCAATTTTCAAAAAATTGAATTCAAAAAACTGAAACTATTTTTTAATTAAAGGAATGCCTCATAATCCATTAATGTCATGCATCACACTTCATTTTGTTCAACTCTACACATTCAGATTGACCGAATCACCTTTAAACTATTTGCAATGAGTTCAAAATTATATCGCCCTAAACATCCTCAATAAGCTTTTGATATTTATCCAATTGTTCATAAGAAGCCATTTCCAAAGTAAGATTTTTCTTTTGGTAAATAGCTTTTACACATTACAGAACTGTTTCTTGTTTTCTTTGCTAGATCCTAGTTCTATTGGTTGGTCTATGTTAAGCACATACATAAGCAAATGCATATGCAGGTACCTATCTACAAGTACATTGATTCAAAATCTTAAAACAAAGTAAAATTCTTAGAATAAACCAAGTCCATATTACCCAGCAGCCATTTCAGCAGCTTTCCTGACACTTGAATCGTGTAAATTCTTAATCTCATCAGCACCACCCTCAGCTCCAATATCTATTTTCTTTTCTTTTTCTGACTCAAGAGCACTTCCATCAATTTCAGAGATTAAATTAAAAAATTGTTGCACTAGTTTTAGTTTTCCATCATAAAAAGACTTTTGTTCAGATGATAACTTTGCTTTTCTTCTGTTGAATAACAGAGCATAGTGGTTGGAAAATGCCTCCAATTCCTGAAGTGATAACAATTTAAAAGCTTGAGCTAGAAGTGTAACGTCCCAACCCTTCACATGTCATTGATATTGTCCGCTTTGGACCACACCCGCACAGATTTGTTCTTCCCAGTGGGTCACCCATCCCAGAACTATTCCACCCTAAGCACGCTTAACTGGGAAGTTCCGTTAGGGATTTCACCACTCAGGAAAAAGCCTCAATGCTATATAAGAATCTAAATTTTTACTTTTATAGCCCAAGAACTCCCTCTCCATTCCAAATGTAACGGAATTTCACCACTCAGGAAAAAGCCTCGATGCTATATAAGAATCTAGGTTTTCACTTTTACAGCCCAAGAACTCCCCCTTCATTCCGGATGTGGGACACCGGGACCTACACTTGGTACTCCGGAGAATCAGTTTTGATACCATTTGTAACGCCCCAATTCTTCAAATGTCATCAATATTGTCCGCTTTGGGCTACACTCGCACGGATTTGTTCTTCCCAGTGGGTCATCCATTCCAGAACTATTCCAACCTAAGCAGGCTTAACTGGGGAGTTCTGCTAGGGATTTCACCACCTGGGAAAAGGCCTCGATGCTATATAAGGGTCTAAGTTTTTACTTTTATAGCGTAGGAACTTCCCTTCCATTCTCGATGTAGGACACCGGGACCTTACAAGAAGTATTATTCCAGTCGGCATAGCATCAACATTTGAAAAATATTCAACCAAGAAGATAAAGAAAGAGACCTCCAACCGTTCTGGACCTCCATATATGTAAAAGCATCTATCGAATGTGACTTCTTCAAATGATTGTTCCTCATCATCTTGCAGGTGAACGCCCTTCAGATTCTTCCCAACTCCAATACCAGTTTCTATAATCAAAAGATCCATGACCTCCTTACCTACAAGCTGTAGCACTTGCATTCCCCTGGCAGTAAAAGCTTTTCCACTCTAAAGCAATGGCTAGGAAATAAGCTACTATTAACAATTATTAAGCAGGATAACAAGTGTCATGACTAATGAGTACCTCTATTATGGATGGGCCAACAGGACCCCCATGTTGAATAGATTCAGCAAGGTTTTCTGCAGAATGCTCAAGCCTAAAGAAAATAAGATTCCAAAATCATTTCATAAGCAGAAAAATTGCAGCACCATAAAGGCAGAGATATAAGTGAATCTGACCCAATTGAACAATTGTGGGCCTGCGTACAACTAATGTTGTTTTCATCATGGGATGATTAATTGTAGAAAGAGAAAATCTTAAAAGGTTGAGTTGCAAGCGGTCATACTTCTGAACAAAATTTGAACCCCCTCTCAATGCACTTCCTAATGCCTGCCATGCTCCTGAAGTAAAATTCTCTACAGAACTATCAAGAACCTTCAAACCCTGCAAATTGAAAAGTTAGAAAAACTGACAAACTCAAGTGTTAAAGTCAAGATGTTAAATAAATAAGTATGCTTCAAAAATGCAGTAAAGTAACTCAACTAGAGAAAGTACACCCCAAGCATTTGTCAACTATAGCCCCTGACCATCATATAGAATACTCCATAGGCCAATTACCCAACAACTCAAAATTATAAAGAGTTGCCAAAACAAAAAAAGGTTGGTTTTAATGAAATTCAGATAGAGAAATATGAGGGAGCTTAGATCAGTATGCAGTCCACACTCCCAGCAGGGCCAGCACCATGTATTGATGAAACCAAAGTGACCAACACCAGCTAAGGGCCCATCCATGAAGCACGGATGGAGGTCATGTACCAATGTCCGACACATGTCAAACACACCGGGGACATGTTTGGGACATATTTGTTACTAAAATAGCTTGTTCCCAAACGAGACCCGTTGTGTCCTATTTTTTTAAATATATATATTTTATTTTTTTGTCAAAATATAATATCTAAGGTTAATAAATTTGATGAGAATATATAGATAATATTAAAAAAAATAACATATAATAAATATATAAAATATATGTTTTGCACGTGCCCCAAGCATGTCATATCCTGCATTTTTTTGAAACTTTACGTGTCCGCATGTCCGTGTAGTGTCCGTGTATGTGCTTCTTAGGGGCCCATTTAGAGAGAAAGAGAGGTAAAATTCGAAGAATGCATGGTGCATAACTGTATATATGCAAACTGATAATGGAGGGTATGTGTAAGGAAATTACGTACCACTGAAACAAATAAAAAAAGACAAACACAAGACAAGCGATTAATTTGAATTCTAAATCTATGACATGCCTGCCCAAGGAATGAATCCTCACTAGACTTTTCCAATTTATCCAAAGCAGCCTTACGCTGATTGTCAAATTTATCTTCATCCTCATCCTCTCCTTCAACTGCAAATTCTTCCCTATCACCCTCCTTAGAAGATTCTGAGTCTTCAGCCACATTCTGCATATCTGTAATGCTTTTTGCTGCAGTCCTAGCAACATCAACAGCCTGCATCCAGGAAATCAGAACTCAACTAGTTTGCAAATAATGCAGCAAGGATATCAAGCAGCATAGCACCAAATGTTAAGCAAATTACATATGAACAATCCAGAACCATGTTTAAGCATAGCCTCCCTGATTTTGGCAGGATCAGTGACATGCCATTACAAAAATAAGGGAGATAAAATCCAAAACATTTTTGTAACTTTTTTTATTAAGTGAAATCATTGAAAGAGTGAAAACTGTCATGTTTCCAGTATACCCAAAAAGGCTCCTCATAAATCACTGTGAAGTACTTATCCAGTGAGTCCAAATTTCATTTAGAATTATCATATATAACTGAATAAGTAACATTACATAATCTCAAAAGCAACTCAATTCAAGCAAATTGGGATGAAGGAAGTTAGGAGTGTGGGACTAAACTACAATGGCACCATTTGTATTGCTAGTTATGGGCAGTGGTAATGAGTGGTAATTGCCTGTGTTGACGGTGGAGATTCATAGATAATCCATACATGTCATTCAGACCATCACAGGGTTTTATTCTGTATACAGTTCTCATGGGATTCTCTCTCTAGCAATTAACCATGCTGAACTTTTTGGAACTCATTCAATCAACAATCCACCGGGATTTTTTAGTCAAATTCACCTCATTTCACTGTTTGACAAGCCCAAACATTTCATATGTTCTCTCTTTATATCAATATACATTCATGTATATATTAACGCAACATATACACATAATTATACACAAACAATTACACATACATACAAGGCTGGTTCACAAAATTATCTGTTGAATCCACCTTGATTTCATTCTATCCACCAACAATTAAAGCTACTATTCTTTAAGCACATCACCACCGAGTAGTCAACAACCATTTTTTTAATTTTTTTTTTATTTACAAGTATTACAACCATATACGTTTTCCCCTAAATAGTATTGATAAAAAAGTAGAATTATACTAAAATTCAATAAATGTTTACGCGTAATTAAGGCAGAATTAAGTTAGTATAGTAGCTGAATGAGTATGCAAATTTTGAAATCAAGAATAGATATTGCTTGAACCCCATAGAAAGTTTAATTATTAAAGCATCCCCAAATGTAAAATCGCAACTGAAATTTAAATCGTAATTTTCTCGGCAACCAAACAGACCATCGTCGGGAAAAAAGAAAGAAAATTCAGATGAGAGAGAGGTACATTGCGAGAGATCTCTTGGGCAGTGACAGTAGCGGCCTTTTGGAGATCTGATAGAACGGAGAAAGGAGAGAAACCCCAACCACCCCATCCGCCACCGCGGCCCGGTGCTTCTGCTTCTTCCTCTTGCTTGGGTGACTTTGACAAGCTATACTCCATTGAACAAAAAGGGAAATTGAAAGCTTTCTCGGTTGTTTCTCTTTCTGAATTTATAATGGGTGTGCGTTTGGATTGCAAGAAGCTTCAAGCGATAATTTGGAATTTCGGATTGTTATTATTGTTATTTTTCAATCATGACCTTATTTGGTAGGATTTATTTTTAGTTTATTTTAATTTTTAATTTAATTTAAGTTATTTTAATGTGTTTTGTTCAGTTTAACGATACAATTTATAATTTTTTATAAGTTAAAAATTAACTTATTCTTTGAGTGGGAAAGAAAAACTTAATTTATAAGTGAAAAATCAATTTATGTTCACAGTTATAAATTATAATCGTTTTTTCACAACTCTACCAAACTGCCTACGTCGACTCTGGAAGCTCGAGGAGGTACGATGGGCTTGTTTGGTTTGATTTTGGGAAAAAATTTTGAGAAAAATTCTCTACAAACAAATTTTCAAAAGTAATCAAACCAAACAAATTTTTTCAAAAAAAATCTGAAAATTTTGTTTGGTTTACTTCTTTCCAAAATCACTATCTCTCATACACATCAAATCAATCACTTTTTTTAAAACTCTCTCTCCAAAGCAATTTTTCAAAATTATTTCTAAAAAAAACAAACTAAACAAATTTTCGTACTTTTTATCTCAAAAATTATTCTCCCAAAAACAAACCAAACATACCCGATGTTTTTGACGTTCTTTGCTAGTACCAAAAAGAATCCCAATCTCATACAGGTGATGTAAACGTCGCTGTTTATTAGTACCAACCAGATGCTCAAACCACAACGCTTTGTTCTTTTGCCTATGCCAAATCAGTCCTCTTACACATTTGTAGTTTTGTGCTATGTTATTATCACGACCTTCCAGCTCAACGTTTTTTTTTTTTTTTTTTTAGAAAGAAAAAAAAAAAATAGTATTGACCTCTCTACTGAAATTTTAAAATATATATATAAATATATAATTAATTTTAACAATTTTAATAAAATTATATTAATTTTTCTTTCACTAAGGGGTAAGGGGTAAATGATCAAAATTAATGCAGATGATATAAAAATACAAACATATGCAAGATAAAATATATTTTTTAATATAAAAGATATAACACTATTTTTTTATTCATACAATAAATGAATTTTGGATGAAAAAAAGACCAAGTATTTATAATCTTAAGATAACTCAGTGTAATTATATCAAATATATAAGACTTGTTGAATTTTCTCTATACTACAAAGGAAGTCAGTGTAATTTACTTCTTCTCTTTTTTTTTTTTAATTTTATTTTAGGGTC